>DF240542.1:0-112869 GCA_000507305.1 Breviolum minutum Mf 1.05b.01
ACATAGACTCTCAAAGGGTGCCTGGGAGCTTGTGCAAGCTTTTGTTGAATGAGAGGCTCGTATTTGCCACACAGAGGTCTTTAGTGCATCTGAAAAGTTAGACGCCCAAACCATCCCAAACCCGTGGCTCTCACAAATTTATTCTGACTTTCTTCTAGAGACAGTGATAGCATGAGAGCCAAAATTTGGCGTTTCAAGATCAATGAAGAATTCTACTTTATTTGCAGGTTTGAGGTTATGTATGGGATATCACTTTCCGTTGGTGATTTTCGCAGGAGAGACACTTTGATGATGCAACAGCGCAAGCCAGCCACTTTTTCCAGCAGGCATTTGTGGTATGTGTTTGGATTAGCAACACGTCTTTAGTCGAACATGTAGGAGATACAAGTCAATGCGCTACAATGAATCTTTGCTGTTGCTGTTGCAGGATGCACCTCGAGTTATTCCTCCTCGAGTGGTCCCTCCTCCTCCTCGAGTAGTGCCTGTGCCACAGGCCAGAACACCCAGCTCAAGCTGACCTTGTTTACTGCACTCCGAAAAACCGACCCTTGTGCACCTACAAGTGCGTGCGAATAAAAGATCAGCAAGAAAAGAGCATCAAATTTGCTTTGCACCCATGCTGACAGGATCTACAGTCTGGACCTTCCATCTTCAATATGAAGGGTGGAAAGGGCAAAAGCAAAGATGCATCGCAATGGGAGCCAGATGATGACTTGCAGGCCGTTTCGGATATTCAAGATCAACATGTATGTGTTNGTATGTGTTCGCACTTCTTGCGTGCGTTGAACATCAATAGTTACTTCTCTAATTGGTGTTGGAAAAATTTTAGCAAGGAAAGAGCATCAAATTTGCTTTGCACCCATGCTGACAGGATCTACAGTCTGGACCTTCCATCTTCAATATGAAGGGTGGAAAGGGCAAAAGCAAAGATGCATCGCAATGGGAGCCAGATGATGACTTGCAGGCCGTTTCGGATATTCAAGATCAACATGTATGTGTTCGCACTTGTTGCGTGCGTTGAACATCAATAGTTGTTTCTCTAATTGGTGGTGGAAAATTGTAGCAAGAAAGAGCATCAAATTTGCTTTGCACCCATGCTGACAGGATCTACAGTCTGGACCTTCCATCTTCAATATGAAGGGTGGAAAGGGTAAACCAAAGATGCATCGCAATGGGTGCAAAGGAGCGCTGGACAGGTGCTTCAGTGTTGTGAGTTTGCGAAAGGTGAATTTCTTGAAACCTGACAGTTGCAAGACTTCCCAGGCATTACATGTCCAAGGAATTTACAGTATTGATGATGTTGAACTTGTATTGTCACAACCAAACCATGAGAAGTTTGAAAGACATCTCCATCCTGACAGGTGCTACAAGACTCTACGCGTGGTTTCAAAGGTGGAAAGGGCAAGAGCAAAGATGCATCACAACTCGAGCCTGACGACATGTCAGAGGAGGCTCTGTGTATTTTGGATTGTGCACACTCTCTGTCAAAACATCCCCTTCATTTTGTTACAGATACTTTACCTTGCATAGATACCCAACATGTCCCCAAACAGTCACTTTTTTCAGATTATCATTTCTGGTATCCATGTGAAAATTCCAATGTGTAAGTCATAGGACTTGCTCAGATGACTGTCGCATCAATTGCATGGCTGGTGCATAGTGCAAACCGCACACGGACTGCAACAGATCCAACATGAAGAACTCATGAAGACCGAGTATAGTTGCGTATAGTTGAGTCATTGCTGAGTCATTGCATAGACAAGGCAGCCCCAGGTGTCATGAGGCTGCAAGCAAAGAAACAAACACATCCCACCCCGACGACTGCCTGTAGTTGCAGCGATTTCAAGAAAACCAGCAAAATACACAGTCCCATTCGTAAAATTTGAAGTCTCTTCGCAGTTTCCTATAAGAAAATGCGAGTTCTATTGGGTCTCATGCTTTGTTTGTTCTCATTCTTTTCTCTCATGCCAACAACACATTGTGTACCATCAAGCGGTTTTCAGTCTGCATGCAAAACATCAAGCATCGCTTTGACATTCGAGCAGTTTATGTACCAGTACCTCAGCACCCCTGCTCAAGAAGGGACGTTTTGCACAACTTTGCTCTCATCTTGACAGGATCAGCAATCGGTCAGCTACAAAGGTGGAAAGGGCAAAGGCAAAAATGCATCGCAATGGGAGCGCTTTTGCATTGCACAGGTGCACTTTGCAGTGCTTTTAGCGTGGCATTTTTGCAAAAAGACATAAGAAAAAAGGTGTGTTCAAAGTGAGTGGCAGTAATTTTTCATTCCAAGCATGGCATGTCCAGTGAATATCAGTGAATTGTTTTTGTTGTTCAAATCATGAGAAGTTTGAAAGACATCTCCATCCTGACAGGTGCTACAAGACTCTACGCGTGGTTTCAAAGGTGGAAAGGGCAAGAGCAAAGATGCATCACAACTCGAGCCTGACGACATGTCAGAGGAGGCTCTGTGTATTTTGGATTGTGCACACTCTCTGTCAAAACATCCCCTTCATTTTGTTACAGATACTTTACCTTGCATAGATACCCAACATGTCCCCAAATAGTCACTTTTGAAAGGAATTATGTTTTTTCAGATTATCATTCTTGGTCTCCATGTTACTAATAGCATGGCTGGTGCGCAGTGCAAGCCTGCACATGGACTGCAACACATCAAGCATGACTTTGATATTCGAGTAGTGCTGGTACGAGCACCCGTCCGCATTAAGGGCATTTTGCACAATTTTGCTCTGATCTTGACAGGATCAGCAGTCGGTGGCAGCTTCTACCTTCAGCTACAGGGGTGGAAAGGCCAAAGCCAAAGATGCATCGCAACGGGAGCCAGATGCAATGGAGGAGGCTTGGGACATTTCTAAGCGCAATGTCACAATGTTGGCATTTTCGGTGTAAAAGAGAGCAAAGTCATGAAAACTCTTTGTCAGATGTTTGTCGCACCCTCGTTGCACGCTAGTGCCAACACGGACTGCGACACGTTGAGCGCAAGTTTGATGGGTAGTGTGTGTGCCAGCACATCGAGAGCATAGGGACATTCGTGAGTCTCGCTGGTCTCCCATAGTGGGTATGATGGTATGACCATAGCCTAGGTGTGAGTCCAAGCGACAACCAACGTTTCCAATCAACTTCCAGAAACTGTCCTCATTTTCCACATTGAATCCATGTGCCTGTTTCCGCTCAGTGACTTCTGATCGAATCTGGTATGATTTAAAGTTAAAGGCTTCCAGCACATCTTCAAGGTCTTTGCGAGATTGATTGTTGATTGATAGTCCTCTCTCAGTGCTTCTGAAAGATCATAGATTTCATAGATTCCTTCAACGGTCTGCAAGACTCAAAGACCATAGAAAAATGGATCTGATTGCTTTTGGAATCGCTACCAAGGTACCACTTCACTGATGTCACCCTTCATGGCTGTGAGCACCAAAAACTCAGTGCAGAACTTTGTTTTCAGCCTTAAAACTCATGAAACCCAAATTGCCAATGCCTTCCCGAGCAGCTTCACGTCTGATTCAGCCATCTTTACGGGTGGCGTCGAATCTTGACACTGATATCAACAGTATCACTGATATCTGGGGAGAAGGCAGGTTGAGGCGGATGAATCAGTGGCAACTTCTCAGAGTGAACATGCTTTTTCTTATGAAGAGACGATATCTTCTGTTGTGTTAGTGTCTCAAATGGATTCTCTTGTCATTGCTTTACCCCTTGTACATCACATCAATCAAGCACCATTCTCTTTCCCAACTGTTTGCGCCAACAGCTCCATCTGTGAGACATCGTCCGTGGCAGCACAAACTGCTACCGAATTCTGGGCCCCGTGCCTTCACATTCGCTCTCTGATATGTATGTATGATGTATAACTGTATAACTGCACATCACAGTTATGTTCATGGTTGAAAAGGAAATCTTTATTTAGGAGATGATCCTGGACAAAAGGAGTCTAGATGAGAGACTAGACTAGGTCATTGCTTGCTCACCATGTTGCAGTACATGCTACTTGACAATTCTCCTGACAGGATCAACAGTCAGTCGCAGCTTCTACCTTCAGCTACTAAAGGTGGAAAGGGCGACCATGTGAGCAAGTTCAATGTCAACAACACATTGCGTACCATCAAGCATGTGCGCAAGTGTAAGGGACGCCCCCCCCTTCTCCTAGGAATCACTCCAGCCCATCTGTGCCGTAGGGCTGTAGGACAAAACATGCACGTCTTAGCGCGGTTTCAGTCTGCATGCAAAACATCAAGCATCGCTTTGACATTCGAGCAGTTTATGTACCAGTACCTCAGCACCCCTGCTCAAGAAGGGAAGTTTTGCACAACTTTGCTCTCATCTTGACAGGATCAGCAATCGGTCAGCTACAAAGGTGGAAAGGGCAAAGGCAAAAATGCATCGCAATGGGAGCGCTTTTGCATTGCACAGGTGCACTTTGCAGTGCTTTTAGCGTGGCATTTTTGCAAAAAGACATAAGAAAAAAGGTGTGTTCAAAGTGAGTGGCAGTAATTTTTCATTCCAAGCATGGCATGTCCAGTGAATATCAGTGAATTGTTTTTGTTGTTCAAATCATGAGAAGTTTGAAAGACATCTCCATCCTGACAGGTGCTACAAGACTCTACGCGTGGTTTCAAAGGTGGAAAGGGCAAGAGCAAAGATGCATCACAACTCGAGCCTGACGACATGTCAGAGGAGGCTCTGTGTATTTTGGATTGTGCACACTCTCTGTCAAAACATCCCCTTCATTTTGTTACAGATACTTTACCTTGCATAGATACCCAACATGTCCCCAAATAGTCACTTTTGAAAGGAATTATGTTTTTTCAGATTATCATTCTTGGTCTCCATGTTACTAATAGCATGGCTGGTGCGCAGTGCAAGCCTGCACATGGACTGCAACACATCAAGCATGACTTTGATATTCGAGTAGTGCTGGTACGAGCACCCGTCCGCATTAAGGGCATTTTGCACAATTTTGCTCTGATCTTGACAGGATCAGCAGTCGGTGGCAGCTTCTACCTTCAGCTACAGGGGTGGAAAGGCCAAAGGCAAAGATGCATCGCAACGGGAGCCAGATGCAATGGAGGAGGCTTGGGACATTTCTGAGGGCAATGTCACAATGTTGGCGTCGGTATGATGGTATGACCATAGTGGGTCCAAGAAGTCTCAGAATATTTCACTCAACAGGTTTACCTAAAGAAAGTGGCAAGCAGCTGTGCATGCAAGTCACAGTTGGGCGTGCACTGCGTGCACTGCGTCTCTATGTATCTCTGTGTGTCTTTTCATCTCTCTCTCTCTCTCTCTCTCTCTTCATGTGCCATCATGTGTCACTTTGTGTGTCTCTTCATCTGTCTTGTTTCTCTACGTGCAGTGGCAGTTTTGTTGCGCCAAAGAAAGAATCATGAGTGGTCCTGCTCATGTTGTCTCTTTCTTTCTTTCTTTCTTTCTTCCTTTCTTGGTTTCTTTCTTTCTTTCTGTCTGTCTGTCTTTCTGTCTTTCTTTGTTTCCGGCCTCTACTATACAACGATCCTGGACAAAAGGAGTCTAGATGATTTAAGCTTAGTATAGTATAGCAGTACATGCTACTTGGCACTTCTCCTGACAGGATCAACTGTCGGTCGCAGCTTCTACCTACAGAAAGGGCAAAAAACCGGAATCTCCCAAGGCAAAGTTGTGCACAAAGACCTCAGGTCACCATAGGTCATCAACGGTTATGAATGGTTATCAGAGGTTACTGGGTTACCCGGTTGCCGATTTCTGGTTGCCGGTTGTCGGCCGAAGTCTTGTTGAAGTTTGGAGGCATTTCCAGCTGGTCCTGTGCCCATGGGGTCCTCGGGATACAAAGATCCTCAGGCACTGAGTTGTAAGATGCTGTAACCCTTGCAACCGTTTTTGCTTGAGATATTTTGTCCCTGGAGATGTTTTGTTGCAGGAATTGCAGACCAAAGCCAAGATGCCATCACCACCGGAATCTTTGGTCTGGATCCACAGAAGTTGAAATAAGAGACTCCTTTCTAATTGGTGGTGGAAAATTTGTAAGAAAAGATCATCAAATTGCTTTGCACCCATGTTGACAGGATCTACAGTCTGGACCTTCCATCTTCAATATGAAGGGTGGAAAGGGCAAAAGCAAAGATGCATCGCAATGGGAGCCAGATGATAACTTGCAGGCCGTTGGGGATATTCAAGAGCAACGTGTATGTGCTCTTGTTGTTGCGTGCGAGAATCACTAGTTGGTTGTCTAATTGGTGGTTCAAAGCCTGTAGCAAGAAAAAGCGCATCAAGTTGCTTTGCACCCATGCTGACAGGATCTACAGTCTGGACCTTCCATCTTCAATATGAAGGGTGGAAAGGGCAAAAGCAAAGATGCATCGCAATGGGAGCCAGATGATGACTTGCAGGCCGTTTCGGATATTCAAGATCAACATGTATGTGTTCGCACTTGTTGCGTGCGTTGAACATCAATAGTTGTTTCTCTAATTGGTGGTGGAAAAATTGTAGCAAGAAAAGAGCATCAAATTTGCTTTGCACCCATGCTGACAGGATCTACAGTCTGGACCTTCCATCTTCAATATGAAGGGTGGAAAGGGCAAAAGCAAAGATGCATCGCAATGGGAGCCAGAGAACTTGCAGGCCATTTCGGATATTCAAGATCAACATCAATAGTTGTTTCTCTAATTGGTGGTGGATAGCCTGTAGCAAGAAAAAGCTCATCAAATTTGCTTTGCACCCATGCTGACAGGATCTACAGTCCATATCTTTAAAGGTGTCGTCCTGAAAAGTCTTTCCCCTCTTTGATTTTTGAGTGTTTTTTGAGGCTAAGCCTACGACCAGCGAGCCAAATGCCATCGCGAAGGCAGCAATGGACATGCTGGCCCTGCTGTGGCAAAGGGCCTGAGAGAAACAAATCATATCAGAAAAATTGTGGGATGATTCATGATTCTCATCTACTTCAGAGCATGCATTGCAAATGTTTTTTTTGAAACTCTGAGATGGACGCCTTTCCAATGTAGAAACATCTTCCCGGCACCGAGTTGTGTTGGTTTCATCATTCGATCGGCCTCGCTGCAGAGGCTGCGATTGCAGCCCTGCACCGCTTTGGCTGGAAAGCTCCAGCACCAGACTCCAAGGTCAGCGATGGTGTGCAAGGGGATAGCTGGGGATGCTAAATAGAGGACAAAGAGCTTGTAAGAATGTACAAACTTTCTCAGACTCTTGGACCATGCATTAAGTTATCATTTAGATTTGTCTCCTGATCCCTCCCAGTCAGAGGTGTGGGAGCTGTTTTTGACCATTTTGTTTCAGGATCAGAGGCCACCGGAACCAGAAATTGGACCTGCTCAGGTGCCAAACTCGAAACGTTTCGAAACGTTTGAAAGTCGAAACGGATCCACATAGCATTTTCTCTCACTTCAGGCGCGTGTGGGCGGTTGGACACCAACAGCTTACAAAGCACTCTTTGGGGATGAAGAGGCACAAAGTTAGAAGTTCGAAGTCTCTCTTCCACATCTCTTCGTTTTGGTGTTGCGGCAAATCATTTGCAGACAAATGGGTGACTGGGTGGGATGGTGGAATGTACCCAATGCTTTGTTGCTGCCACAGGACGCTTCTGACAATGACGATGCCACTGAGACTCCGAAAGATAAAAGTTGGAAGGATTGGAACGATTGGAATGATTGGACGGATTGGAAGGACGAGAAAGAGCAGACTTGGAAAGAAAAGAGTTGGGAAGATAAGAGCGACTGGAAGCAGGAGTGGCAAGATCAGGATACTTGGAATAGTAAGGAGTGGGAGTCCAATTGGGAGCACAAGGAGCACAAGGCATGGGATCAGAGCGATCAGTGGAAGTGGGACGACGGGTCGAAGTGGAAAGAGGTGGAGCAAGACCAAGACAAGCAAGATTGGGATTGGCCCAGTGACAAGAAGCAAAACGAGGAAAAGGGCTACTGGGGCTGGAAGAAAGATGAGAAGTGGCAGGATTGGGAGGATGAAGACGAAGACTGGAATCCAGATGAGTGGGAAGACCAGGTGCGACTTTATTGGAATCACCCCCGTGCTTGAAGTTTTTTTACAGTGCACCTGTTGCAACTCCAGTGTGATTCTGAGGACAACACATGGATGGAAGGAGAAGAGGCAAGTTGCTGCAGTCGATGTCTTTTTACAAACAGACCACCGAATCATCCGAATCCTGGTCTCAGGAGTCTCAGTCCAAGATTCCTTTGGCCTTTATGGGTCCAAAAGCGAAGGCCTGGTGGACACCTAATGAACACGCCACACTTGTGTGTTGCAACACACTTCTGTTGCTCCAACTGGCCAGGCAATGCCTACCAAGCCGAAGGCTTTACCGCTGCTTTACCGCACTTTCGAAACATTTCATGGCAGAATGAAAGCATATGATTTTCATGAATGCATACGACACTTAGATTAGATATGATTCATGACCGTTTCGCTGTTTCTATAAATCTTCAGTTTTTTTTTCCAAGTGTAGACACGGAGGCTCTGCCAGTTTAATTTCTGCCAAGGAAGAAGCGACCACTTGCTCCAAGCAAAGCCCCGCCAGAGGCACTTGCTGTGCTGCCAAGAATCTTCGACTGCAGAAACTCAGCACGCAAATCCATGACGGATGGAGATGCAGGGGTGTGTATTGTATAGTATAGTATGTATTATATGTACATTTAAGTATGATATATATATATACATATTACTGTATTACTGTATTACTGTAAATGTTTGAGATATTTTGAGATTAGGATTAAGGAGCCTTCAAGGACCAGTGTAGGTTAAGGAGGATCAAATATGGAAAAACAAGAGCTGCACAAACATGTTTCAGCAGTTTTTCGAAACGCAGCCGACTCAGCCGTGTTGGTACTGCTCAGGACTTCCCGATAAAATGATGGTGGCGATCCTTGGCCTTGATAGACTTTGGCTTGATCCGTCCTGAGAAAAAACTGTCTAGTGCTATGTAGGTGAACGTTTCAGTGCCCCTTGGCATATTTACCAATAAATATGTGTTATACTCGTAAGAACCAGAATGCTACTCTAGGGAAAATGCAATATCCAAACCTTCTTCTTTGGCTATGTGCAAAATAGCCCACCGGCGTCCATGCTCCGAGCACCTAGTTCCCATAGGTTTTTCTCAGTGCAAACAACAGTCCTTCATATGTTCTGTGTCAACTTTCATGGTGGATCTTCCATTGCTATCTTGCAGGAGGGTTACACTTAATTGAAGGTGGTCACTTCGTGGTATCCTAATGGAATTCAGAACCAACCCAAAGATTGAAGCAACCAATTGTATACGATAACATCGATGAAATGATGAGATTACGGCGGAACGTCCCAGCTGCAAACCGATTGAACATAATCATTTGCTCTCATCTAAGGACGCCCAAGAATGCTCCCAAACCACCCAAAGAACCACCTCCACGACATTTAAAGGAGGCGGGAGCAGTGTGGGAGTGGGGGAGAAGTTGCAGGAATAAAAATTGAGTCTTTCAACTGCAAGGAAGCGGAAAGGCTGGCTCTGGCTGAAACTTGGGAAGATGAGGAGGCACCGGCACACAACAGTTCACTTGATCTGAGATCAATTTCATCTCTCTGAAATGTGAACTGTTTGCAGGAAGACTTTGTGGAAGAAGATGAAACTGATCAGTGGAATGGCTGGCAGGCCGTGTCACACATCATTTTTAAGAGTCCAGCAAGCATTTTGGTCATGTTCGCCCTTGGCTTGTCTGTGAAGCACAGGACTGGTCATGGGAAGAAGAAGGGGCGTGGGATCAAGACTGGAAGCGGATGAAAGCCACCAGCTCTTCTCGGTGGCAGGACACTTTCCGGGTATGCTTCAGCAAGATTCCTCACATGGCCCCCCCCTCTCTGAAGTCTCACATGTGAGTTTGGCTATATTCAAAACTAATCTAAAAACGAGAAAATTTGATGACTTTCACCGTTTGGAGTCGTTGATTCTGGCGACTCGGAGGATTCTGGCGACTGGGAGGGGAAGACGTTGAAGCGTGGAAGAAGTCCGAAAGTCGTGAAACCCAAGGCCAAGCCAAAGAGATCCGACCTCAGAAAACCCGAGAAAAGCAAGGTGTTTTTAAGAACAAAAAGAACATGGTTTTGTCGAATCAGATATCAGTATTTTTTGTTGAACAAATGTGAGGTACGAGATGTTTTTGTCTTGGGAAATCAAATAAATGAATAGACATAATGTAAACATAAAGCATTTCTGGATACTTCTCTTCTCAACTCAATTCATTTCCTGTTTCTTGAGATTTCATGCAAGATCAGTAGAGAATTCAAGAGTCCACAGATTGCGCATCTTTAAGGGCCAAAGTTCTTCGACGCGCCAGACCGTTGGAATGGAAAAGATTGGGAACAATCAAGACAGGCGGGCTCCGCCAGGGCGAATCCAGAAACAACATCGCAATTTCGATTTACTCTCTGAATCGAGGAGACAGGCTTGAAGCTACTGGGTCAAACAGGGCCTCCGACTTCACGTGACTGGGTATCAATGGTATCAATGGTGCAAAATGTCAAATCCCAAATCATGTCAACCTGACTTTTTTTCCATTCTCTATTTGAACTGAGGATGGGAATATCGCATCGTGGACGAGTCTCGACGATCCTTCCTTGGTTTCATGCCGTGCCTGAGCCAAAACTTGGATTTTGCTGCATGGAATGTACCCTTTTGCAATATTTGGAACCAATTCTCATTGTTATGGAGCAGTGGTCGAGGTCTGCGTTCTCTCCAAAACAGTGTGAAACTTTGCTCGAGCAAATCCAGGACAGAAACGCAGATTCCAAAAACTTTCGAAAGTCCTTGAAAAAATGGGAATACAATGGGAATACAGTGAAACATGACCTGAAATAAACAACTGTAAGGATGGAAGTCCAGCTTCTTCTAAAGAAGTTGAAAACATCCTTGACGCATCTCCACCATTTTGGAGGAAGTGACAACTTGGCAAGTCCCTCCTGACTCTGGTTCAGCACCACGACAAGTGGCCTGGATGACTCGGAAAGGCGTGTGCGCGCGTGGTTTCCCATGGAGAGTGTTTTTTTGTTTTCACCCGTCAGCCCGTTTTGAACGTTGCGGAGGCTGCAGCTGCAAATACCGCTATGGTGGATTAGAGTTGGAGAGCCAGGACTTCCCTCCGTTACTTTGCAAAAAGGATGTGAGAAGAGCATAGAAAAGGATTGAATTGGTGAAATTGACTTGGAATATTTTTCTTTTTTTCTCTTTTTCGAATCATCAGATTCACTTCTCAGAATGAAGCAACAGAGCCTGCACCCAAGTAGAATAGGGGGCACAGACTGACTTTCTAGATTCTGTCCGAAACAGAAAGAACCAAGGTTCATGATCGAGCTTCTTTCAAAAGTGATGATGCTTGGCAATTGGCAAGACTGCAAAGCCAGGGTGCACTTCCCTTAAAAGGGACTCTATCTGGCTGAGTGAGCTGCCTGAACCTTTCTGATCCGTTTTTGCAGCTCAGGAAGCATTGCGGTCTGACCAATCCGAAAGACTGGCCTGACTCCTGTTCTCTAAACTACTACGAGGCACAAGTGATGAGGGGTGCAAAAACACAGCAGTTACAAGTGCATTCGGCAAATCTCTGGATTTGTGCTGAGAACATGTAGACAGAACTGGCACTTCCGTCCCAGGATGGTGCAGCTTCGCTTGGTTGGCATGCAGACGATGAAGCTCTTTTTCAAGGGAAGTTAGAGGATATCAGTGTCACGGCAGCGAAAGTCAAGGGATTCAACACTTGGGTGAAGTCCATGGAATCCTTGAATTCGTGATTTCATTTTCAGGTCAAAAGTTGTGGGAAGTGGAGGTCTCCATCATGATATCATATGAATTCATATGATATGTTTCACAGTGCCGGACTGCCGAGGTATTGTTTCTCTGTCCTTGGGACAGGCGCGTAGGTTTGAACTGCGACGGACCTGGCCTGAGGTGTGGGAACCAAGACTCACGACATCGAATGAAATTTTGGGCTCTTAAATGCTTGTGCAGTGCAAGTGAGTACACCTTGACGTCAGGTGGGTGAGACGGAACTTGAGAAACTCACGCCACTTTGCAGCAAGCATCGCATCAATATATGCATCAATCATCAGTTCCATCAATGGCAATGCCAAACTTTTCGTAAAATCCAAGGCTTAGCAACGGGGACCTCATGACGATGGAAGGCATGATGCAGAAGCACTTCCAACATCGCATTCCCAAAGGAGGATGTGTGGAACCCCGCATTAATCTTACATGGACTCTTGGCTGCACTTCATTGTGTTTTTGTTTTGATTCGTGATATGTCCAGATTGTATCATCATTACATCATCATCCCATTCTGATCCCATCTCATGTTCATTTGTTTCATGTTGTTTCATTTATTTCATTTGACTGACACCAGGCGTTGGATTCGCAAGCACTATCCAGAGTGTCCTGCGAGTCGCCGACGGTGATGACAGCCATTTTAGCAGTGAAAAAAGTCGTTTTTGGCATCAGCGAGTCATGTGAGGAAGACGCACCTGACATGTTGGTTCAGAACAGCTGCAACTGGAACATGGCACAAGATGGAAAGACGTCATTTGATAGTTTGCTATGAATTTTTGTATGGATTCATGACTATTTCTCCTGATTCTTCTGTTTGGAGTGGGAGTGGTGTTTTTTTTGGTTTAGATTCAGTGACAAAAGTCATTTGGGCTCCCAGCACATTTCCGATTCGAAGTTTCCGACGCCGACGTCTCTTGGCCGCGAAGAAAGGACACGATTGGAGGTCAAAGGATCTTCGAAAACATATGGCCTTTCAAGATTTTAGAGCGAAAAACCATGAGATGTTGCCCAAGAGCTGTGACATGAATTTCGACGGAAAACATTCACGGAATCTCACAGAGATCTTCTAAAAGCATGACCAAAAATGACCAAGAGTCATACAACAATCATCATCCGTGATAAAGATCAAGGCAAGAAAGAGAAAAAGCCATATCCAGAAAAACCTTGACTTCGCAGCTGTGCTTCTTGCGTCTTGTTAGATGCCACCGGGTTTGGTGAGTTGTGCTCTGTCTCCAACGATGCAAGGAACTCGCCATGCACGCTGCAGTGGAGAACTTCAAGTCTGAGATTTCAGATGCTTGTGCTCGACACACAGAGTTGTAGAGAGCCATGAGAGCCATGAGAGCCATAGGTCCCTTGCCCTTGGCCACTTCAAACCTTCCACGTTGCAGCCGTCCCGAAGTGTTTTCAATACTCGTTTTTTCACTTGGCACAGTCAGGCACGCATCATGGCAGTTGCAGAGCAGGAGCTTCGTTTTTTGTTTCTCCATATTTTTCACCGCGTTTTTTTTCATTTCGCCTTTCAGGAGCTTGGGCAACGCGAGCGAAGTGTAGCACTCCGAGAGGCCTTCGCGTCGAATTTGCGTTGATCACCGAGGATCAAATGAATCAACGACTTCTGAGGCAGATCTTGACCGACGTGAGAGGATTCTCCAAGCCAAGGAAGAGTGTCATTTGCAGCTGACTTAGCTTTCCTTCAACAACTTTCCAAACTTTCTAGCTTTGAATCTTCAACATTCTTCAACCTTTTGGAAAATGTCAGTCCTTCATATTTCGTCTCATTCCTTCTAGTCTCTACTTCCAAGCTTTTGTGCCCTTTTGTCATTTGTGGCTTTTGGATGCTCTTGATGAGCTTTCTGGGTCAAGGTTACCAATGACTCCAACACCTGCTCGGGCTGGTGCTCGCTTCTCACCGTGAGAAGCTCAGTGACTATGTTTATGCAACACAAGTATAAGCGTTCATGGTGGTCCCCAACACCCGAGCTGTTTACAGTGAATTTAAATGAGATTTTGTATGCATTGATAATCCAAACGGAAGTGACCCCCAGTCTCAAAGTGTAAACAGCAAATCTTCAAGATTAGCCCTGGCAGGTGTGTCGCATAGCATTTCTAAATATTTCGAACCATCACACCCGATGCAACATTGAGGCGCCTGCCGCTTATGACAAGTGAAGAGGTGAAGTCGGATTATGGGCCTGCAATCTTAGTTTGACAGGGAAGAGTGAAAAAAGACTTGTGCTTTGATGGCCCACCCCTGCCCTACTCTGAAATTCAGGAAAGATACGGTTTGGATTAGCCTCAAGAGAACACACACACAATGCCCACAAAGCTTGGCTTGCAAATTTATGGGACCTGCAAAAGAAACAATGGCAGGTCTCAGTATTTGTCCACCGAGGCTTTCGCCAGTGATGTTCTCATCCTCAAAATCTGGACATGAGGCATTGGTCAAAGTACGTTTCAAGTTGATTTCAAGGAGCATTTTGGTTGTCCTGAGATGTGGTGCAGTATAAAACTCATGCTCCCGTGTAAGGCAACATTGATGTTATTGACTTTTTGGAATAGACTTCCATCGCCAGACCGCGGAGTCTTTCTGCATCCCATCGCCATTGGTTAGCTTCTCAAGATTGCACTTTGTGATTGTACCTATATAAGTGTATCTACACAGCAAAAAGAAGATTGAAACACCCAACGAAATCGGACAAATCGTTATGTGTTTCAGATCTTCAGATCACACTGGTACAAATTCATCGTTCGGGTGCAAAATGCGTCGGATCGTCCATCCAGAAAGTTTGTGAGTAGCTTTAGATAGACTCTTCAATGTTAGCATTCCTTGAAACGAGGTGCCAGAGGCTGATTTGGACACAGTCGAGGCCCATACAACAAACCTTTTCTTTTAAAATGGTAGACGCAACGTGAGATTAGCAGGTTGCCTCTAGATATGTTTAGATGTGTTGTATGCTACAGTAATCATCAAACACCTCATTCCAGCAGAAGGGTTCTGTGTCAGGTGGGCAGCTGCCATCGTTTGAAGGTGCAGGGAGCCAACGAGCCAACGTCGTGGCCGTTTTTTTTTCGCCTTGCGCGTCTGGCCTCGCCGTGGCAGGCCATCTTCGAAAACCGCAACGACGAGATGTGGCCTTTGAGCTCCCGAAGGTTCGGAGCTGAAACTCGCAATCTTTCGTGACGAAAGGCGCACACAACAATTTGTTTTTATTTCTTTCGAATCCAGTCTCCTTAAAGATTCTTAAAGCATGCTCCACAGTATACTCGTGAAATCCTAGACATCTCGTTTCAAATTCTTACGAAGTGCTCGTGTCACAGGACCGCTGGCCCGAGCCAAAACATTGCGGCTGCCGCTTCTGCATTGCAGGAAGGGGAGCGATTTGTTTGTCAGACCTGTCGGCAATGGCAACTTTGGAAATATGGAAATGTTGGCTTCCAGGCAGCAGTGGCTGGAAGCAATACCGAGGTGACTTGTAAGCAACAATGTCATGTCAAAATGCTTGACCCAACGATGCCATTGGATCCCTGATTGTGATCCAATCCACCAGGGACGGAAGCCCCGTGTGACACTTCAAGACCTTCTGCGAAAGGATGAGGCATTGCGGCATCACAGCATCGCATCTGCTAATTTTTACATCTTTTTAACATCTTTTTACCTTTCTTCTGTGTTGTTCTTTCGGAATCACATAGTGACATCATGTGACATCATAGTCACACAGTATTTTTGAAGGCGCTTTCCAAAAGCTGTCAGGAACGGCTGTCGGTGTGCTGAAGCCATCGCCCAGCAGTACAAGGCTGCCATTCCCACAGCTGCAGCAGAAGTCGTTTTATGTGTGGTGCACAACAGCCGGCTGTTGCATGAATAAAACAATCTTTCCCGTACCTTTCCGGAATTTTAGCGACATTGTCCTGCAACGCAGGTTGATACGTTGAAGAGGTTGAAGATGACAGGTGCTAATGAAATGCAATTCAACTTGCATGGATCTTTGATCACAGATTTTATGTCCTAATTAATTCAGTTTTTTGGAGACGCGCTTGCATTTTCATCGATGAAAAAAGGCCACTCCTCTATTGGATGCATGTGTCATTTGAGGGGTTTCTTGAGCTCATGAGGGGTTTTGTTCTGTTTCCTATCACGGTGGCAGTTGAAGACAGTGCTTGAGAATCGCCAACATAGCATTTGGATCGCAGCAAAATTCGCCTCCTCTATCCGCAGTATGAAAGCAGGAAGACCAGACAATGACAAACTAGATGCGAGTGCCCCCGCCGTGTTGCCATTTGATTTGAGAGTCACAAATTTCCGTCTATTGTAGGGTGCAGAGGTAGTGTATAACATCAGACAATTAACCAACAAAACTCAGTTTTTGCCGAGTTCGGAAGTCAGACGGAGAAAGATTCAAACCAACGATTTGACATAGTGTATTGCCTTCAGATTCGACTGCCATGATTGCTCCTTTTGTGATCTCTCAAAGAGATTGAGTCCGAAACTTACAACCTGTCAAAACAAGAGGAAGGACTGTACCCTGGTTTGGAGTTTTTTGTTTCAAATCTCCCTTCTGTTTCATGGTGGGAACAAAAGGAAACAAAAGTGTTTCGTGTGCTCAACTTCTGTTTCTTTGGAAGTTCAAGCTTGCAACCCAAGGATGAGCGGATGACCTACAGGCGAGCGCAATGGATGTTGAAATTACCAGCTAATTATTCCTGTTGCGGACAGTTGACGGTCCTAGTGCCATCCTTTTCATACCTGACTCGCACTGTTTTTTCCCACAGGCCCATACAGTTTAGGCAGTCGCGATTGCATTTTTGAATGAGTGTACAGTGTACTGATTGCATTTGTATCGATATTTTCCATTCATCCTTGTCATTTCATCTTGTACTTCTTCATTATACTGCAGACCTGAAGGTGATGGCGGATTCCAGCGCAGTGCCTTTACTGCAATCTGCAGTGTATACTGTTACATTACTTACATTACGTTCCCAAGATGTTCTCAACATGCAGCCGTTTGGAGGCAACTTATGTGCCCAACTCGGCGATGTTCTCGACGCCTTCGAGGCATGGAGAACACAGATCAACAGGTACTGATAGGTACAACTTGTACTGATGGGTCCTGAGTGCTGGTGAGGCCACGAGTAGCACTGGATGTGGATGAAGTGCTTTGTCGAACAGCAGAAGCCTTTTGTACCTGGCATTTGGGGCAACCTGCAACTGACCTCACAGAGACTGGCCCAACAGAAAGTAGAAAGCAACACTTTTTTGCTTCACACCTATTTTTTCCGTTTACAGTTTAGCTATTTGACTGCCTCATGATTCCCGAATTCCTCATGTTTTATTCCTTGCGCATCAATTTATTTCTGTTTCTGTCGAATTTCCAAGGAAAGTTTTCAGCGATGCTATTCGACAGATTCATCTGCCCTGCGAGATCAGTTTCTCAGTTCTGACTTCTCGAGGATGGCTGATCCTGTGTCACGGGGCTCAGATTTACTAACAACAGGGCAGAGGTATCACACGTCGACTTTTACTTGGAAAGCTTCAGGATCTTGGGTTATTTTCGATGAACATATGACAGGTTGGGTAGCCAAGAAGCACTGCAGCAGCTGAAGGCGGCAGGTTTTGAGGTGCGAACGATTGTTGGGTGAAACCAAATCTGGTTTGGTGGGTGTTTTCAAAAACATGAACAACACGGCTGTGTCTCAAAATTCCCTGTCCCACTCCATGGAATCCGTTGACTTTCTAGTAACGTCAATCCAGTTTTTGAGACATCCCCATTCCCTAGAATCCAATCCACTAAGTTCTTTCCTTTTTGATTGCATCACACTCCAATGTGCAATGTGCCCAGCTTCATGCGGTGACTTCTCGGCCTGGAAGCTGCAAGTCAAGCACAGAAGGCCGGCAGAGTTTCTGAGAAGCCTTGGAAAAAGTGAGAGTTTTTTGAGAGTTTTTCTTTGATCTCTCCAATCTCTCCATTTCAATTTTTTCAATGCCATGGATGTTGGTGGATGTTGGTCTACGTTGGTCCACAAAAAGAAGTCATGAATTGAATCCTTCAAAGATGCGCAGCCACATGGGCCACATTTGTTCAGGATTTTTGGCCAGATGTCACTTGGCTGAGTTGGAAATTTGAACCTTCCTTGTTGCCCTTCGCGAAGGGCCATGTTTGACGGAGTGCCCATGGCTTTGACTTCAGGTTTTCCAGCTTTAATCAGCGGCCTGCACTTTGCTTCGGCTTCTGTATCAGGAGAAGCTTTTGCAGGTTGAGAAATAAGGGGTAACATCCCTTGGTATTGCCATTACCCAAAGAAAATCGCATACATATCGACGGCCCTCGTCTGCAATTTCGGCACTGGATGGTCAAACCATGCTGACCATGCAGGACCCACCAAGGGCGAGCTTTGCAGACAACTGGGTGTTGTCGTTTTGGTGGATGACCAGTTGCAGAATATCCTGGATGCAGTCTCACACGGTGGCACGGCCATGAAGAATTTAGACAATTCTTCCTTGAGATGATCTGACTCCAACATGTTTTTCTCTACGAACTAGTTGGACAAGTTCTAAGCTCTTGCTAATTCTTCTTGAGTACAGGATAGTAAAACGAGCAGTTGTGATGTTCTGTTTTGCAGTGGCCATGATTTCTTGGGATCAAAACCGACGCGTTGTTTTTCAGGGCTATGCCTTTCATGCATAGCGAAATGCCATAGTTTGGTTCTTTTGGTTTCTTTGGCAAGGCGTGCGGTGTGTGGTGCTTGATCTTCAAGGACATTATGCCACTTGTCCACCATCTGTGAAATACCAAGATGAAAAGCATTAAACAGCCAACTTGTCCTGGCTGGTGTCTTGTTCCAAGAAACTGTCAATCTTTGGAGCGGATTGCAGATCTTTATATCAGATATTTTTCATCCAATGTCTAAAATCTAAAGATGTCTAAAGGCCAAAGCTTTGCTGGAGACGCTCTGTGATGTCATCAGGATTCATCAGCACCATTTCGTTGGGTGTTTTGTTGAGGTGTGGAATCACAGCACTTCTTTGCCCAACGGCGCCGTCCGGCTGTACTCTTGGGCAGAAATCGCCAACTACGTGAACCTTGGCAGACGATGTTGTCCTTGTCTCCAATCCACGTGAAGACGTGACTTCGAGTCAAAAAATGAAGCTTTTCTAAGGATGGGTCTTCAGAGCAATCCTATGCTTCATTCTCAGCAAGTGTACGCAAGGGTGCTGCTTTTTTTGGCCTGGAAATGCAGTGAACATCAGTTCGCAACCTTTGGCGTCTGTCTCGAATTCCATCGGATTTGGAGCAGTTGAAGGTTTGATTACCATGTTTCAACTCAGGGCATCAGCCGCCTCTCATGCATCCTATGCTTCCCATGCCTCTCAGTTTGTTCCGCGGACTGCACAATCTGAGTAACTTGGCAAAAGCTATCATCATCTATATCCATTTATATCCATTTATCACCCTATCCTTTGTAGTTTTTGATATCATTGCATTGAATTGAGGGTTACAAGTCACCATGGATTCAGTTTGCAACCGAGTCTCGGCCCTGCCAATTCAAGCCCGATGGCTTCTCAGATCCTCAGCAAATATGAAGGACATCCAACAACCAGGAAGCCGTCTGCCATCCACTCTTATCTACTGTCACCTTTGCTGAGGAACGGCTACAGTGTGCCGAGCACACAATTGCCGTTACGCCCTGAGGTTTGCATTAGGATCAGCATTTGTGATGTGGGTGTGATGCGCAGCATGAAGAAAATGTTGAGCAAACACCTAAGGCCGACTGCAATGCCACATCCTCAAACGCAGCTCCCGCTACTTGTCGCATATTTTGGGATTTTTAAAGATTCAAAGCTAGGGACACTAAAGGATTCTGTTGGAGAGCGAAGTTATTGGATATCATGACATATCAATGACATGTCTTATACGGTCTTCAAACTTCAGATGTCTTCATTATATCTTCCGTTTCTCAGGAACACATCCTGTGCTGTTGAAGCGCCACGAGAAGTCCCTCAAGTTCGATCACAACTCCCTCCGTGACTCTGATTGACTTTGCAAAGCTTTCCGGTTTTGACTCTGATGTGTCCTGACAAACTCAGAGGGCGACAAAAAAGGAATTCAAGAATCAAGAAACTTGTTATCGTTTATTGTCTATCGCCTTGTTATCGAGGCAACATCAAGCTTCACATTCTGAACTCGCAACTCAGCAACTGCAAATGCCATCGGTGCCACAGACTATGGTGCCGCAGACCATGGTGCCACCGACCGTGCCAAAGACGCACGTGAAATCCGGTGACCGGGAGGCAGGCAACGCAATCAGCATGGACCAATGGACCGACAGCACGAAACAACAGCGGCAACGGCGCAGGTGGTCTTCAAACCTCGTTTGCCCTTGGGGATTTTCGTCTCCGACGTTCAAGCAGGACGTGTCAGTGGTGTTTTGGATGGTCAAGCCAAAGAGCAGGGCCTAGAAGCGTGGGGGGGCACAGGGGGCACAAGCTCCAGATGTGGAGATGATTCTGGATGTAGATGTTGGATGATGTTGGTATGTTATGATATGTCATGGTGTTTGAAACATAATGAAACAACAGGAGTAGACTTCGTGCGACGTCATGAGACTCAAACAAATCACCAGTCACTAGGCACTTCATGATGGTATCCGTTGATGGTCAGCCATACAGCGACTTGGCAAGCAAGAAGTTTCCTTGCGGCAGCGGACGACGTCTCTGTCTCTCTGCGAGTCTCTGCACCAAGGTGAGGCTCTATTGGAGGCCAAGAAACAAGGCAACATTCCCTACAGTGTCAGCAGCTGAGAAATCTAGACAAGATCTCTAAAGTCAATTCAGGATTTCAGAATTTGACCCGGTTATGGCAAGAGATAGCCAGGGCTCGGGGTTTCGGGGTTCAAAAACAATCTCTAAGCGATGGCTTGCCACATTTATCAAGAACGTCTCGTTCGGATACGTTCGCCACATCGTTTCTCAAAGCTCTTAATTATATGCGTCAAACTTAGTTAATCGAAGCCCTCCTGTCTCACCACGGTTTTTGGCGTTTCCAAAACGATTTTACACGTGGAATCAGTGGAATTCGAGGTGACGATTCGAGCGATTCCACCGCCCGACGTGGAGGTCATGCTCGAATGCATCAAGGCAAGGAAAGAGGAAGACAAGCAGATTTGAAGGGCAAACGATTTCAAGAATGATTGAACCGAAATTGAAATTATATAACCTATTAACCTTCCAAAAGTGAATAGATACTCCGAAGAAAACTGTATGGAATTCAAGTAGATTAATCATGTTGATTCATCAATTTGGCGCTTTGCACTTCAAAACAGAATTATCTCCGCCTAAATGACAAGCAAGAGGAACGCCAGCACAAAACACCACAAAACTAAGACATGGGACGATTTCCTTCAATGTCATGAACCCTTTTTTGTTCGAAAGAGGAAACACAGAAAACCATCATGGTTCATGGTTACCATAGTTCGAAGTTCATGAATTCTTGCGGAGAATCCAAGTTTTTGTGACCTCTTGATGTTTGTGGAGTCATGGAAAAAACCCCAGGTGGTGGGTCAAGATATCACAGCATTGCCTCCAGAGCTGCGGCATTTGGAGTTGGAGATCTACAGCCAGCCGTGCTTCGTGGGCCGTGCCGAGCAGGTCACACCTCACACCACGAGTGTTTTTTTTCAAGATTGGTCAGGTCAAACATCACGGAAACACCAGCATAAATGGAAAACCCATTTTTGATCTTAAAGTTGGAATCGTTTCTTTTTGTTAGATCTTCCAAGAATCGACCTCTTGGCATGAGATGGTTCACAGAAGATTCCCCTGAAATCTGCATCTCAAGTTTTTGCAAGGCAAACTTCTTCAAGAAGTTGATGCCAGACGAGGACCGACAAGTACACCTAAAGCTACGTACATGTGAGATGATTTGGGCTGGGTCCCACATGAAGCCATCCTTGCCACGGAATCAGCCGATGCTTCACAGCTTTTGGGGAGCGACTGTCGATATAGTCCTATTCGATTTTATTTTCTATTCTAGTCTAGTAAATGAAAATGCTATCAGGATGCCGTCGAAACGACTGCAGAAGACGCCTTGTCCACAAAAACCATTTAATCCACTTCCCTTTGCTGCATGTGCTTCTGCTGCAGCAACATAGAAGACGTTCATCTCATCTTTGATGAAGCATGGATGGAACTAAGAGGAGTTGAGAAATTGTATCTCCCGGCGACACTTCAGCTTATCCTGGGCCGGTGCACTTCAATTCACCCGCCTCTCCGTGAATACGATTTTCGTCAACCAGGCAGGTTGAAGTTGACCGATTTTGAGAGGTGCTTCTTTTCAGATGTTGCTAAATTTAAATTGTCAGGTCTTCGCTCCTATAAATGGCACCATGTTCCTTGGTGGCAACTAATTCCACCCAAGAGTTACTGCAGCTGTTTTGTAGCATCTTGCGCAAGGGTCCACGTCTGAAATGCTAGAAGTCCAAGCAGGTTTCGACATTCGACAGCAATGCAGTGAGGTTTCTTCCTGATGGAGCTCTGCTTTATCTATGCAGCAGTGGAGATGAGAACATGGCCGCCAAAGGAAAGAAACAGCGAGCAGCTTGAAGCTTGGTAGCAGAAGAGCAGAGCGATGGCCATCGTACATTTGTTTCTCCTCATTCCCATTCATTTCCCGTGACTACTGCATTGATCTGATTGCAGAGGCGCCAGCCCTTTGGAATTCATCTCCTTTTTGGATGAAGAGATAGATGAGCAAGTTCCAGTTGCAGTGACTTGCACGAAAAGAATCGAACAGATGTGTGAAATTGGTACCAGCGGCTCAGAATTGCCAACACAGAAAACCCTCTCATGTTGCAGAGGTCTTCCGGAAGGCAATATACTTCATCATCATTCATTGATTCATATACATTCTCACATTGTCACATTGTCCTAGAAAATGCACCTTGACTCTGCAGGTCTTCCGAGTGACCACCCTGAAAGTGGGAGGTCAACCGGTCGAAGCTCCAAAGGAGGAACCGGTGAGGCACGGCGTGAAGCGACGTGGCCAACACGTCGCTGTGTAGATTTGCTCCGCCAGGGCACGAATGTTATGTACCTCTTCACAGAGCGTGAATGTGGAGATGATGCCAATGAGTACACGTTCCTTTCCGGTACACCAGCACACAAAAGTTGGACGAGAACATCAGCAGGAACACTACTTGGAACGCTGAAGTAAAGCTCCCATTTTTGTCAAAACATCGTGTATGCAGATATACATATACATGCATATACTCTAAAGTTCCAAAGTCTTCAATATAAAAATATACATACACGATGAAATATTGATCATATTGCTGTTATACACTTGTGAATACATAAAACTTTTTTATTAAACATTGGAGATTTGATCATCTCAGATATTACAACTTCCACATTTTCACGGGTGATTTGTTTGCAGGATTTCTTCGAAGCAGTGCTGGGACAGCAGAGTTGCTATTGGACGGCGATTTCACGGAGCCATTTGGTGTTGACCGAGGTGGATCCTGGTAGCTTCCTGGTGCAGCGCCTTGACCAAAAGAAGTGGCAGATGTTGGTGGAGAATCATAGTCCACACTATTCATTTTGGGGTATTTTTTCAACAAATTTTGACATTTTTTGTTCATTTTTGTTTTTCATAGTCATCCACTGAGGAATCTGAGTGTAAACCATGTCATGGTAGCTGGACGACATCTTCAGAAAGGTCAGCAGACGACCACACAGGTGACTTGGGAGTTGTTTAGTTGCTTTTTGTGGATTCTGGGTGGGTTTATGTCGGTTTCAAATTTCAAAATCGTGAGAGACGGTGAGATCTCCAAGGTGAAAACCACCATCGACTTCTTGGCCATACCTCCCGGAGCAGCGCCCAGTGCAGTGCCACAGTGTTTTTTGCGCCTGGAGTTGGTTGCGCGGCCGCAGAGCAACAAAAGGTTTTCCAATCTTTTTCAATTGACTTCTGAGAATCATTTTGACATTTTTTTTGACTTTCAAAAGTCAGAAGTCTGCACAAAAACGGAAGCTGAGGTGCCCGAGGGTGATGGTCACGAAGCGCCCAAGGCGCAGTCACCGCGCAGACGAAGTTTCTGGCTGGAGCTTTCTGGAAGCACCGTCTTGGAGCCGAGGAGTCAAGAAACAAAATTGTGCTTTGCTTGTTTAACTTATCGGTTCTTGTTGTTTTGAAGTGATTTATTGAACCACGGGACAAGGTACTGTCATTGAGAGGGATGTGAGAGAAGTTTATTTTTCCAGGTTTTTTTTCTCCTTATGGTCAATTGCAATTGTAATTATATAGTACATGTGTTTTAAAAATCTTTTCCAGAGCTTTCCATGAGATTTGGAGGTCTTTGGCATGCGGAGCCATGGCATTTTCTGTTTAGATGTAACTTTGCAAGGAGAGTTGATGCTGGAAACGATGGCAAAATCGTGGTGGGCCGGGCGTGGCAGTTTGATTTGCACAAAAAGGCTTGGTCGGCACAAATGCCGCATTTTTTTTTCAATTGAATGACTGCATATCTGATATCGGCCCATATCTAAGCAGAACAGTTCTTGTTGTCATTTTGTCCTGGAAGCGACACTTCTGGGTCTCCCCATCATTTGAAAAAAAAACCTGGTGGCCTTATTTTTTGGATCCAAGCGGAGGCTTTGCGGGAAGAAGTTCAAACCTTTGTGAGCCGAGAACACTTCCGCGTCGAGGAGCTCGAGGAGCACGGCTCTGGAGTAACGGCTCCCTCCGCGTTTCCACAGAAAAAGAGGCTTCGTTTGACGGCGCTCAGCTCGACCCTTGACACAATTTGAATCAATTATATCTCTGCCATTCGTTTCTAGATGAGTTTGATATTCCCTACCAATCTTTTAATACAATATCATCATATCGCTCATATAGATTTAATATATATTATTCAGTATTTCACCTTTGTAGTTGGTAGGTTGATCAAACTTAGTGATTTTCAGGATGTTAGGGAGACACGTGGTGGGTACAGATTTGCATTTTTTTTGTGCTTCCACACCTCTCCAGTCCGATGGACTCAGAGTGTGCATTTCGTTAGGAACCCGATATGGATGAGCCGTGCTGGACAATTGCATCAGCTTTCCAAAGAGGTGCCTACTTAAGTGCCTGGAGTAAAGCAGCACGTTTGAATCAAGATGAAAAAACAGCAGTTTCCAACGGAAATGAACAAACTTTTTGCATTTTTTTGCTTTGTCGCTTTTCGAGGATGTTGATAAGTGGGTCTGACACCCCTGTGCACAGGAATCTGTTGATGTGGATGCTGGTGATCGCATTTTGCTCTACACAGGTGCACGCGATGGAACGCCTGATGGACCCGGATCTGTGGGACAATTAATCTGGACTGTTCAGCGAGACTGAACGGTGCAATCGATCGAGTTGATGCTCCCAGTTAATGTACGCCTGCACTCTGCAGCTAGATAGCGCAGAATGCACGATTGCTTGTGGAACAATGAAAAAATCGCTCGCTTCCTTGCACAGAGACTTCTACTGAGAATCCCAAGATGACGGAATTTCGTGGTTTGATGCGGATTACAAGACGTTCATGACCCGATTGTTTTGTGAAACAAGCTGGAAAGTAAGACAATACAGACTCATAGTATCTCATTTATTTCAAAGAATTTCAAAAGTCAACTGAAAGTGGGAACATTGACCATCTACAACTTGTAAGGATTGTAAGCGGGGGAGAGGAACTGGAGAAGATGGGAGGATCACGGTTGCCGTTTGGCCGTTTGGCTGTTCAGTGGGATGCTGCCGACCTGTGGGGCCGGTGCTCGCGTTATGGCGCGGGTGCTATGGTGCCTTGCAGCCGTTGCGGCAGGCAGCCATTGCGGATGTTGAGTATCACAATGACAAGGAAACCATGAAACTATGAAACCATGAAATTGCGGAATATAATGTTTAATGATGTTTAATGTATGTCCCAAATCGGAATTACACGTGGCTATGAGTCTCTCCGCAAGCAACTTTCATGTGAAACCTTTGAACGCTTGGAGGTGTGAAGCTGAATGAAGATGCGGCTCCTTGGGAACTGCAACGACTCCAGTCCAAAGCAGAACTTGCACAACTGAAAGAGCAACCTGGAAGCATTCCATACCAACCTATTCCAACCTGCATTTAGGGAACAAACGTGGAACAAGAGTGGAACAAGGTTTGACAAGGCCTGTGAGTGTAGAGGGCTAATGAGGGCTATAATGGCTATTAAGGAGAGGAATTAGAGGTGCAAGAGAAGCTTGCATGAAATACCAGTAATGAATTCACATAAATTCAACATAATTTGAACGCCAACATCGGGACGTTCTTTGGAGTTTAGAATCTGTGCAACAATGACTAAGGAAACTGGCGGAGTCTCAGGAGCATGTGGCAAAACTTCGAGAGTTGAGCACCTCGCAGTATGAAGTCCACTGCGACGTGTTTGTTTTCCACGTTTTTCAGTCGACTTGCTTGTCCTACAGTCTCGCCCTCTCGCTGAGGCGGAGCGCCTCCAGTGTCTCCTTTATCTTTTCTACAGACCAACAGCGATTCTCAGCTGCATGCGATCCTGGCATCTAGAGCTGTTTAGAGACGTCACGAGAACTTTACACTTTGGAAGTTTTCGGACTCATGACTCAATGTTTCTGGATATTTGGAAAGACGCGACGAACATTCAGACACTGAGGAGGACCGAGCGGAGGTAACTCGCCTGTTGCTGCGAGATAAGCAACTTGAACAACTTCTGCAACTTGGACAACATCAGACTCTGAGTTTTCACAAAAAGGCTTCCCTCGGAGAAGGACTTTATTTTTGAGATGTGGTAGAATCAGAATGATGATTTTAGCTTACAAGCAGTGCTAGAATGATCCAAGTCGTTTGAAACTTGGATTGCTTAATACGGATTGACAGCGTGCAAAATTATGAGGCAAAAACAACAGAAGAAGATGCAGCGTGAGAAGGTGCTGGTGGCCACGCATCGTTTGCTGAATACTTCCATGTTTGAAGCGTGGCACCATGAGTCGTCACCGAAAAAAAAGGTTGCAAGGTGTCATGGAAGATGTTAGAAATGAGGAAAATTCATGATACATGATGTCTACATACGCAAACATTCCCTACAGCAGCTGTCTTTTGCAACTGTGTCTCAAAAGAGGCCAAAATCGAGCTGACTCAGGATGTGGAGGACAGGGGCAACTGGGCAAGTGGGCAAATTGGCGAATGGAATGTTGAAAAGACATAGCAAAAGAACAAAGAAAATTCCCCAAGACATCAAAACACCCAACAGGCGCACCCTTCCAAAGAGCTTCCAAATGGAACAGGAGCAATCCCAGCGCAAGTCGCAGCACATTGCAGTTGGCCAAGCCATTGAAGATGAACAAATGGCAAAAGCTCAAACTCAAGAGCTGACCAGTCTTCTTGAAGAACAAGGAGCTCTTTTCTTCATGACATGGTCTATAGTCTATAGCTTCTAAAATCTATCTGAGATTTTATGTGATGCTGTATGTTTCACTTCATTTCACTTCCACACTCCCTTTGATTCCCAACGCCTTTCCAAAAACAGAACCCGGAGCCCTCATTCTTCACATTCATTTTGAAGGGTACTCGTAGCTCTTAGCCTTTGACATTGAACCGTTTGGCTGTGTCCATGGGGTCCACAGGATCAAAGCTGAAGCAGCTAAAGCAGAAGGCTAAGGACAGCGAGCAGCGTTACCAAAAGTTGCAGCAAGAAAGGCGGCGCGGGTACGGTTGAGATGGTTGGAATGGTGAATCACAGCCTCATGTGATATTTAGATTTATTTCGTCTGTCAAAGAAGCAGTCTTTATAGGCTTGATGTGCCCTGATGGTGTGAATTTGCTTCAGTCAGGGTGGGTGTTTTCAAGTGGATTGTTCAAAATACGAACAAGCTGTCCGGTTTGATGTCTTTCAACCAGTCTATTTGAAAAGGGCAAATGGGTCATTCTATACAGCTGCATGTCATAGTAGTATGTATCACGGTCTCACATCAGTCCAAAGCAGATGCACAGCTATGCACAGCTCTGAACTTTGAACGAAAGTATCACCAGTGTGTTGGCAGCCATAGTTAGCCCTGATAGATCCGGGGATAGCGGTATATCGGTATTTATATCGTTGAAAGATTTCAAAAGCCGGGCTTTTAAGCCGCAACTCTGGAGGCAACGCTTGGAGAAGAGCCTCCGACGATCCAAGGAGCTGCGCCACAGCGACGAGACCTTCGCGGCTCTGCAGGAAAAACAAAATGCCCAGGCTCGGTGCTCATTGTGCACTCGAAACACGTTGATTCAAAGACCCACGAAAATTGCATAAACATGTATAGACTTTGAATTGTGTATGTTATGTTTGTAACATTATTTGCATACTTTGTTGCTTTTTAAAAAGGATATATGACATATGATATGCTTTGAGACGTTATCTCCAGCCTCTTCCACTCTGATAGGCTGCTCTCCAAGCGAAGGAGAAGGAACTGGAAGCAACGCAAAGGGAAGCTGCCAAGACAAAGCAGCAGCTCCAGGTGGAGCACGAAGAGCTGCAAAAGGCCCATCAGTTAACTGCGAAAAACAGTTGCAGACGGCATATGTCATCACCATCATCGCGTATGTCTTTTTGAGAGTTCGAACTCTCGACTGATTGGTTGTTTTGAAGATTTAGCGCCGTGTACTGAACTTACTCCAAGTCTGGTACCATTTCCCAAGGAGCGAGATGCCATTGCGCGTCTTGAAGACAAATCAAAGGAGGAGGATTCGAAGATGAGTAGAGTGCAGCAACAGGAGCCGCTGCGGTTTCCCCAAAATGTGTTTACCTTTTGCCATTTTCTGCTGCGGAAATCCGTGCGGCAAAAGGAGAAAGAGATGGAAGAACGACGAAAGGCATTGGAAGAGGAGAAAAACACTTTGACTGCTGGGGCCTCGAAAATCCTCGTTGGCTTCAATTTTTTTTCTTTACCGTTTCCATCCATTTCCTCAGTGGTGAACGGAATCTTTTTTTGCGGATCTTGCATTTCAGCCACCCGTCTCTAAGGAGGTGAACCAGTTAAACAAGAAGTACAAAGACTTGCAAGTCAAGGCAGCGCAGGACATCTTTTTGGGGTGTCCTCACAACCGGGGGGCCAACATGTGGAGATGAGCTTGAAGCGGAGCCTCTACTAGAAACCAAGACATGTTTATTTGAGTTTTTGTTGGCAACCCCTTTCATGGACACCTTTTTCAGGAGAACGTGACATTGCAAACTGTGCAGCAGCAGCTGATGCGAGAACAGACACTTGGCCGAATATGTGGATCTACAGGAATTGAATTGAATTCATGATGTGGTTTTATGACCTTTATGATGCAGGTTATCATCTTTTATCATCTATCAGTAGCGTCGGAAGATCTTCAATGATGTAAGGCAGCAAACGCAAGAGCTCGCTGAGCGATCTCAGCAACAACTAGAAGAAGAGGAGCGACAGGCTGAGGCGATGGGCCCGATTGGTTCGCAAGGGTGCAGTCTACACAGTCAACACAGTCAATCCAACCGTGTAGGATTAACCAACAGCATGGAGCATATGAATGACAGTTCCATTGATATCATTGCCAGGCAGAAGCTAAATATGCTGAGGACGAACTTGCAGAGGTTCGAAGCTCAAACTCCAAACTTGCTTTCCTTGATTTTTGTGTGTCTTTCTCGATAAACACACGCTGACCCTTAAAAATGTGAAACCTTGAAGTTGTGGTGTATGGTGACAGGCAAGGATGGAAGAGGAATCGGAGTTCAAGGACTTGAAATGATTGAAACGACACCGGTGAAAGGTCAGAAGATGTCAGAAATTGGTGTCGACGTTCGCCTTTTTCAGGACCAGGAAGTTGCCTTAGAGAGAAAGTTCAGGGTGCAACAGGTTGGAATCTCAAAATGTCTGAAATTCTCACAGAGAACTCAGAACTTTGTCATTTTTGGATCGTAAGCTGTCATATAAGGCTGCTTTGGACAAGCAATTTGAAGCGGAAGAAGCTGCAACAGAGGAGCGTGAAAAGAAGAAGGCATTCTACGCTCTGGATCCTTGTCCTTAATCAAAGTGTAACATGTTTCGCATTCTCAGTTTCACCTTTCACATCAGTTTTTCAATTTTGCATCTGCTTGGATTCGAACTTATCAATCTCCCTTGAGGAACCTTTGCGCGAGGACTGGGGCTTGTGGCTGCAAGCTTTTGCTCATTGTCCTTGCACAGTATTTCTCACTTCCGAAGAAAGCACCAGGAGATCAGAAGTGCTGAAGAGACAGCTAAAGCGCGCAAAAAGAAGATGCAAGAGGATGAAGAGGACCTTCAATGACACTGACCAGATGATGCAATTCTTAGGGAATCAACGGCACACGAAACTCCACGAAATTGCTAGCAGCATTGAGGAAGTGCAAGCAGAGATCAGCAAGCTGCAAGAAGATCTCGCGAAAGAAACGGATGCACAAAAGAAACGCCTCACAGAGCATCAGTATGAGGCGGAGTGGATCCGGAGGGTTTTTGTCCTTACATTTAGTCCAAGCGAGTCCTTACAGGTGCAGAGGATGCAAAACAGGTACCTTGGACAGCCCTGAGAATTCGAGATCTTCGGATTTCAGCCTACAAAAGTTGTAAAGAACTGTGAATCTTTCCCAAGGCACCTGAAGTTGCAACGGACTACAGGAGAAAAGCTGAGAAACATGGACTTGCAGCGACTCTGTTGCACCAGATGTACCGTTTGTGTACCATCCGGCTTGTCCTCATTTCCTCACAACGGTTCCATCCCGGCAACAACGAGGAAGATGCCGTAGTTTCATGGTCATTTCACTGCATGTTTCGACACCCAAATCCTGACATAAGATCCAAGGCTTGGAAGCTTGAAGTCCGAGATGCCGGAGCAACATCAACATTTGCAGCTTTTGTTTGAAAATTGGACAACTTGACTTGAAGCATGTTGTATTTGTATTTGGCAATATGCGCAGTACATGTATTTGGGTGAATTACAGTGACGTCAGGTGACATGATGCCAAAAGGTGGTTTTATCACAGAGTTTTTCAAAAATTGGCAACGTTTGTTGTATTTTCTTGGTTTGTTCTTCTGGTTGTTGCTTCAGCCGTGGTGTCTGACTTGGCTGCAGTTCATGGGCTGGTTGCACCGAACTGAGGCAAGATGTGCAAGCCCAGTTGGCCAAGGCCAAGGATCGTTTGGCCAAGGTGCACATGCATAAAATTGCATTCAACCAATATCAAACACTATTAAACATGTTGTCCAATCAGGATGATATGTTTATGCACAGTACACATACAGGACATAATATATACATATACGTTTTTTCTTATCTATGACGGCTTGTGGCCGGTGAGCTGAAGTAGGTACAACATGCATTGGCCGAAGAGAAGAGCGCTACTCAGAGGCAAGTGGACAGTGGGATGGCGGCCAGTCTTTGGATGCAGCATCTTGTGATACATGTCCTGTGCATCGTAATTCCAGATGTTCAAGTTTCTCCAAAGGAAGTCCCATTTGAAGGCGTTTGGATGAAGTTGCCAAAGCAGCAGCAGCAAAAGAGTCTGAAGCAAATGCAGAGCTCCAAAGATTGAAGGAGCTGCTGAAATGCAAATTTGTTAAGCATGGTTTCTGAGCGACAAATGAGCGAAATGCGGACAGTGAAGAAGGTGCAGAAAACCTGAGCAGGTTTTGAACGATTCCCCAGCCGTAGGCTCTAGTCGTTGCTTGAGACCCCTTTGAATTTGTAGTCATGTGGTGTGAAGGAGCAAAATGAAGAAGATATCAAAAACTGGAAAGGAAAGGTTGGGTTGCTTCGTTAAAGCAGTTCCCATGAACTTCGTAGACTTGCGAAGTTTCCAGCAAAACGTTGAGACAGGTGGAAGCAGCCCGTTTGGCCGGACAGCACGAACTTCATGCGGTGGATTCTCGGTGAGGTAAAGAACAGCTAAATTTTGCTCATAGATAAGGACACCAAGGATGCTTTTTTCCGGGGGCATTGTCAGGTAGAAATGAGTTGTGAGATTCCTTGGACATTAGAACCCAAGGCTTACGGCAATTTGACTGAAAGGAAGGGACTTGCGTTTGGAGACATCTGAAATCCAGACTAAGTCCATGGATAAGTGCTGTGCATCCGTGCGTCCTTCGACATCGATCAAATAAACATGATTTAACCATGATTTAAACATGACCTGGAAGAGAACAGCGCAGAAAGTCTCCGCTTCATGAATCTTCGGCAAGGAAGTGAAGTTAGAGGCCGAACGCAAGAAGCTCGAGGCCGCATGCCATGAAATCCATGAATCGCAAGAGTGGGTTGGAATGACATGTCACACTTGATCCTGGAAGGAGAGCCATGCGGCAACGTCGCACAAGTCTGAGGTTCTCCACAAAGCTTTGGACAAGGATGAGGAGACTTTGGTTTTAAATCATCATGCGCTATAATGCTTCTTCAGCCTTACTTGTGTCTTTTCAAACTCACCAGATTGCACCCTCCTTCCTGCTCCCACTCTGGTAGTTGCGAGCAGGAGCAGCTGGAAAAAGCTCACGCTTACTTGAACAAGGCGCAACGAGTCGAACGAGTCGGAACGTCGATCACCGAAGATGTCGTCACAAGCGTCGTGGATCTCAGGAGATGACTGCTGCGGACCTGGCGGAGTCCAAGCTCAAGGCTTTCGTGATTAGCCGATGCATGCTGGCATGCTGATTCTGTCAACGTTCCCGTTCATATCGTTGACTTTTGGTGTCTGTCCTGTGGGTCAGGCGATGCCAATGAGTTCCCAGGTGCAAACACAAGGGTTAAGCACCGGATACAAGAAATGTGAAATTAACAGTGCAGCTGCGTACTTCCTTTTCTGTAGCTACTTTGCAGGAGAAGCAAAAAGTTGAAGAGGCAGGTTTGACCATGCAAGCTGATACATGGTGAATAACGGTGATCCAATAATCCAATAATCCAATCCCTCAGTTTTTTGGGTGAAAGTTCCTTCGACAAAAAGATGGCTAAAAGTGAAAGAAATCATGAGCAAATTTTCCTGTTTTGGAGTCGTTTTGAGGCGGTCACAACTTGGCGCTCAGCTCTCCGATCCGCATTAGCCAGTGCCTCCCGGCTGAAGTAACCGACTTGCAAGCTATTTTTCTACTTAATTGGATCCATCATAGCCTTTGTCAAAGCTACAAAATTGATGGTGTTTGCTGGATTTTTAAACTTATATGATATATCGCTTGACATTCAGTCAGCAATATCTATCCAACATGATCCAACCAATTGTGATGCAGAGAGTCGAGGACCACTTTGCCGCTAGAAATGTCGATACAAAAGTCGGAGGGTCCATAGCCAAAAATTGATAGATGTCCCAAAACACCAGGTTGGTTTCAATTCCAACCGCAGCTTTGCCATGTTGAGGTTGGTTTGAGTAGCTGACGTTTGCTCGACCTTTGCTGACCAAAAGAGAGGGGCCCAATGCACTTGATGGTCCAACTTGTCCGAGTCCTTTCTTTGCCTGCGATTTCTTTCGTGATTCTGATCTATTTGCTTCCAATCCTCTTCCCTCCACCAAAAGAAGAAACACGTTGGGGGGGTTCTCGGAATACATGGTTTTTGGTGGTATGATGCCTGGTATATATTTACATACTACACTGTTGTTCAAATCTGATGGTTCTGTTTTTTTTTGGCTGAGGGTTTTTGAGGTCATTCACCCTATTGCGTTTCACCTGGTCAGTTTGGACACCGTTCACACGGTGGTTTCAAACATATTGCAGTCATTATACTGTAGTGCCATGAAGAGTCTTTTTCCCCTTCCATAAAGTGAAAACATGCGTCTAAGTGGTTCAAAGATGACGCATAGTGCCTACAGCCGTATCCTATCATGATGCTGCATGGCTTCACAAAATCTTGGCCGCTTTATTTCGTAGCTGTTTCTCTCAAAATTTTTATCAAGATAAACATCCACAAAAATGGGCCATCTCATGTTGACAAGATGTAAATGGTGTTAAGTATTTATAAAGTGCAAAGCCGGGATTTTTGCAAATCAAGTTACCACAAACCATTTTTGACGCAGTTGGATTTTTATGAATTTTCTATTGGGCATCGACTCATTCAAACCGTCCATCTCTTGCTGAACAGAATGGCTGCTGTGGGTTTTGCAGTCTGGCAGGTGCAGCTTTCTCAAATGTGTCATTTCTGCAGGAAAAATCACGCTTCTGGCTGCCAGCCGTACTCAGACTATTGATTCTCCTAGCATTGTACCTTTTGCATCCTTTTGCCTTGTTCAATGTGGCAGTCATGCACGCAACTCCTTTGGTGAGGCCAAGCCCTTGCAATCCGCGCGATTTCCCAGCTCTTCGACAGTCGGGTCGCAACAAAAGCGCTACGCAGCACAGAAGCATGATGCTTCTGACGCTTCCAGCATTTCCCGTTTCGGGACGAGGCCGTTCCTCATGGTCCAGGGGAAAGTGAAGGGAAACTGAGGAACATGTTTGAACAAATTCTGATTGAAATCCATTCAATTCCTCCAAAATTATCCTAAGTTTGAGCCGATATTTCTGGAAAAAACCACCCTTCGCTGGCAATAGACCATGTCCGAAACGTTTGTATGACAACCAGTAGGCACACCATGGAGGTAGTCAAGCTTGCTTGAGTGTAGGTGTAAAGGTGCGGGAAAGGCCAAGAGTGCAACCATGCAAACATGCAACCGGGGAAAGGAGTACGATTTAGATTCATGACATCAGAGTTGCCCTTGGAACCCCAGAGCCCTGCCTTTCCGTTCTTAAGGGAGATAATTGTTAAGATTCATGTTCCCTGCGTGCGCAGGTCTGTAGCAGCTGCGGGTGCCATTGTGGTGGCTCTCCATTTGCGCAATCGACAGCGAGGCTGTGATAAGTACATGGTGCAGATGGTGCACCCTCTGCACATTACATTGCATTGATTTTTGGCGTTGCTTGAATTCGACAGTCCAAATTCTTGTGGTGCCATTTTAGCATACCCTTTAATTGGCTGAGTATGGCAGGGCAGCCCAAAAGCTCGAGATAACAAATCCTTGAGATGAAGTTGACATCCCTTTGCTTAAGCGTTCTGGAAGGGCGCTTGTCCCGACGGGGTCTCACACCACTGGCCGAACGCTTGGGCCGAATCGCCGGTGTGGTGCCTGGCTCTCAGATTTTTCCCTCTTTTGCTTTGATCGAATCCTGTGAGGAAGATACACGAAATTTACGATGTGTTCTTTTTTGAATGCTCCGGTGGCATTGGTTTTCTGCGTTTCGGTGGAGCCTGAGGCCCAAGCAAACTGAACCAGCCTTGCCTGCCTTGCCAGACGTGCACATTGAGGCACTGGGAAGCCTGTTTGTTGCGTAGGCAACCGACCTTGGAAAATCGACATGTTCGACATTGCTAGACCCAGGTCGGCTTCTGTTCCAATGGTGAACATTTGGAATTTCCCAATCCTGGCGTAGGCATTAGGACGGAATTTGAAGCTTCCAGATTTGCACCACCTCCAGTCAGGGTCTCAGATGGCACTCAATGGTTGGCAGAGGAAGACAACAAATGTTTTGTTGCTTGATTTTTTCAAGGTGGCTGCAAGCAGCACTAAGATTGCACGTATCTCGCGTTTCTCGTGTTTTGTACCCTACTCTATGAGTCAAGACCAGTTCTGACATGTCCATTCCCTTGCCCCTAGTTTCTGTTTCATGGGACACGTCGGATATGCTGCAAAAATATGCAAAAATAAGGTCTGCCATACCAGCAATATTGGCATCTCCTGTGGTGTTGCCTGCTGCAGCTGGAGTACTTGTTGTAGCATTGCTGTCACTGCGGCGAGGGCGACAGCCCTGGTTGGAGGTAGATCACGCGTGTTTGCACTCCTTTTTTGTGCTTGAAGAGCGCACTTTTGAATGACAGTGCTTTAGAGTTCAGAGTGAACACAATCAACACTTGATCAGGACGGCAAAATTAGTTAATGATACATTCAGACAACTATTTTCAGGAGTTGCCCTTGCGCTATGATGGTGCATGGATAGCAGCATATTGGCAACGACGACCGCTTCGTTTGTTGCAACGCTGCCTGGTCTGTCAAGCTGTTTGCCGTTTTTTTTGTCCGCTTGGAAGCATAATCACTCGGCACAACCAGTTTTGGTTCTCCAAGGCTTCGTGGAAGTCTCCATCCGAGCTGGTTCTTTCAGTGTGGCAATGGAAATTGACAAACTACTCGGTCGAGAGGATCGGAGACAACATATGAGACACACACACACACACAATGCACAAAGAATGAGAAGAACAACTGTGCTCATACATGGCTCCTTTGAGGATGCCTTCATTCCATTCCATGGGAATGAATGTGCATTTAGTGTTTATATATATAATATGATATATAAATATTATAAATATATATATATATTATATATTTTTGTTGAGAAATGCACTTGTGTTCCATGCAAACGTCTTATATAGGAGGAGATGTCTGCGCAGCGTGCCCGTGAAGCGAAAGAACTCATCACCGATTTGGGTCCGGCCTTCGTGAAGATCGTCCAGGACGGAAGTGACCAAAAGGATGATCCGGATGTTAATCCTAGATATTGGATGATTCCTTGGATGTGTATATTTGAAAGAACTGGAAATAGATGCGCAATTTTGTGCAATAGGACAAAATACTCTGAGTTCGAATCTCTCGCTGTTTCCATATCTCGAAAAATGAATGTTAAGCTTGCTTTCCTGAAAGTTAAGTAATCTACTGCGTCCGCAGGTCTTTGCTTCACGGCCGGATGCTCTTCCTGAGGCGTATCAAAAGGAGAGATCTGCCATCAAAATAATTTTTTATTAGCCACACCTGCTTTATTTTATCCCTTCATTCTTGCATTCTGCTAGAACCTTTCAGAATCGGTTTGTAAACATTTGGAAACTATCCCACCGATTTTGAGGTTGAAGTGCTACACAGTGCTGCATACAAGTTTGTTGCAGTTCGGTTTTCGCCCACCTTGAGCTGACCACTTGTGATTTTTAGAGATATTGACATTGCAAATCTGCCAGGAGTTTGAAGGCTTGCTTGAGCGAGTGAGGCCTTTCGAAAAGGATGAAGTCCTAAACTCAGCCAGGTTACTGTACCTTGCTTGGGACCACTTAACCCTCACACTTTTCGGATTCTCAACCACAGAAAGTTCCATGGCCTTCCTCATTATACAACACATCTGATGCTGAATGCTGACTTGATTCGGGAAACGACTTGTGAAGGCCATGGAAACCATGAGCAGAAACCTTGGCGGAGATGAAGCGGTTCGCGGCCTCTTCGATGACATGTCCGTCTTCGATCAACCGGTGCCCTGACTGCTGACGGCTCTGCTGACGTAGTGATCGTTTTTCTCTCTTTTGAGCAGGGTGATTGCTTCGGATGATAATTAGCATGACGTGTAGGATATCTTGGATATCTTGGGATATCTTGTGACCACATGACCATGTCCCGTCAGGTGGCCTCTGCTTCAGTGGGCCAGGTCTATCGTGCGACGATGTCGGGCCGTGAGGCGCCAGACTGCGTACCACGTGTTGATATCCATCTTGAAGGATCTTTAAGGAAGGAAATGTTGTGACATGAGGGCTCACATGTCTTCAAATCTTCAAACTCCTTCGCTTCTTCAATCATTTTCCTTATATTTCTTGATTTGCATGGAAAATAATGCGAGAGGCATAACTTGCAAGACAGAAGGTTTTTTGTGGTACTTGCTTTCGCGGATCTGGATGCGATTTGATTGTTTTGCTATGCATTGCTTCAACTTGCCTTTTGAGGTCGCCGTGAAGGTCCAACGCCCTGACGTGCGGGAACAGGTCACCCTGGACCTGTTCGTGGTGCGGCAAATTGCCAGCATAGGTGCCACATCTTTGATTAGCAGGGCGACACATGGGGATTAGGTTTACAGTTTGAGGTCATTAAAGTCTTGTTTTCTCAATGGTCTGTATGATTGGCGTCCTGCAGGTTCCTATGTTCCCATCGAGAGGTATGCACGTCAGCCATCTACTCAGATTATATTTCAGGATATGAAGAAGACTGAAGACATAGGACATAGGAATATGTTTCATTTTTTTTCAAAAAATTATAAATCATCAGAATCTAAATTGGATTGATTCAACAAGATTCTGTGTCATGAACGAGTCCACTTTGATTGACCTTGTCATTGGTCGCTGATGACTCCAACCTTTGGGTGATTCGAATGCGACCAAAGGTTCCGAAGCCTTTTTGATTTGGTGGATCGTGCAGCTCCTCCCTTCATTGAGGAGCTGGATTACGAGCCTTGTATTCAAAAGATTCAAAAGATCAGTCGTGTTGGTTGACTTGTATTGTCTCAAAAATCAACAAGTCCACCTAAGGAATTTGAGGCCAGCAACCAGAAGGAATTTGCAGAACTGATTGCGAAATGCGATTTGGTTCCTGGGCAAAGAAAATTCACTGGATTTTCCGGAGAGATTTCTTCATTAAAATCCTTGCATTTGCGAGGAATTCTTATGGTTTGATTATGTTTCTTCTGCAATCCACCATAGCAGATTTGCAGTCTCTCCAGGTTTCAGACACGGTGCAGGTTCCGGAGGTTGTCCGGGCTTCAAGGGAAGTGTTGATCCAGGAGCGTGGTGTTGAATTTTAAACAACCTCTTCTTGGATTTTTTGGGCACGGAGTGTTTTCGGCATGTATAGTTTGGTATGATCGGTATGATATGTTTCTAGATGTTTCTAGGAAACATGAGGAAGTCGGGATTTGATAGGATTTGTTGAGGAAAATCGAAAGTCTGCAGGAATGGCTTCCAGGGAAAAAGCTCACAGAGCCTGGAGCTGCAAAGGATCAAGCGCAACAGGTGGCCAGGAACTCATGGTGACACCATGGGATACCATGTGTTTTTCCGTGTGAAACCGGGTGACATATTCATGGATGGAAAGGAATCAGATTGAGGATCTTTTTGTGACCACTTCCTTTCACTAAGTACTGGCTACTAAGACATCTTGAGAATGACACAAAAGACGCTGAACTCAAAGAAGTTTGCGCCAAGCCTGATAACCATGGCTTTGCAAGTTTGCCGAGGTGAAGGTTTTGTTGAATTCCTACATGGTGCAGCTGCTGGAGACGGGTTTCCTTCATGGAGAAGCTCAGCAGTACTTTTTTGTTTGGGTCATGGTGCATGATTCAATGCAAGGCTGAAAAATCATCAAGCCGTACATCCATTTGTTAGGAATGCAAAACGAACCATGTTTGAACACCGCAATGTGAGGCACAAACTTTACATCAAGAGATCTTCTGTGTTTTGCCAATTGGTGTCTTTAAGGATCCGCATCCTGGAAATTTTGTTCTGATGCCATCGGGGAAGATTGGATGCTGTGGCAGGAAGAGCTAAAAGGAGACGATGAACATCATATCCATTGAGTTTTTTTTTCACACATTTTCACTGCAGGTTTCTGCAATGCTTGTAGACGTCAAAGTGCTTCGTTTTGAACCAAGGAATCTTGGATTATGGCCTGATGACTCGCATCTCTGAAGACAAACGTGTAGCACTGATTCAATATCTGATGCATGTCAGATGCTCAGCCAGAAGTCTGACCAGCTTCATCAGCTGTGAAACTGTACGTCTTCAAAATGTTTGAAGTTTACCACGTCGCAAGGTCCAAGCGAACATGTATGATGAGCCTGGAGCTGAGATGAGATGCTGAAAACGCTTTCGTATCGAATACAAAGGGACTGACGCGAGTGATCCAAGTGAAGTGCTTGAGGTGCTTGCAAGACCTGGTCACTTTGGAGTTCTTGCCTGCTGGCCTTTCCAATGACAAGGATACCATCTCTGCAGAACTACTCTGCCGTGCAAAGCAAAAGGTTCAATCATGGAAGACAAACAGACCCGTATCTCTTTTGCAGGAGGCTTCACACTGATAGATAGACAAATAATTTCAAGCAACTTGAAGGGCTTGTGAAGATTATGTTTGAAATTGATGGGGATTCTTGCCTTCAAGACTTGTGCCTTCATAATCCTTCAGATGTCCTCAGGAGGCACGAGAAGTCATAGTCCCAAGACTCGTCGGTGACCTCAGCTCGGAAGGGTCATTCCAACAAGCTTTGACTGGGCGAAGTGAGGCGGAGACTTTGAACATTCTGTTTGAGCAAAGTGACCTTCGGGTCCAGCGGGAAAAGTTCATCAAGCAGCGAGAGGTGAGTTATATTGAGCTGTGTTGTATCTCCTTTTTGGTTGAAGGAAACTGTCAAGAATTTCTGTATCCATTGATTTCCTTGTTGGCAAGGAGTTAGAAGCTTCAGGAAAACTGGAAGTTTTGCAGCAGGACGGATCTTGTTACCTTGAAGGGCTGAAGGAAGGTCAGACGTTGACATCGACATTTCTTGTGAGGAGCTTCAAGGAATTGCGAAGAAGTACGGCAGCTTTCAACTGCCAGGTACGGACAGCTGGATGTAAATCGAATTCAATGTATACCGCTCTAAATCATGTATAAACATCGTAAGATACATTAAGTATTCTGAATATAGTACATGATTTTATCATTAGAAAGTAATGACCAAGTCCTGTGGTTCTTGATTTTTTTGATGCTTGTTGTCACATGTTCCATCGCAGCTGCACCGTGCAGGCTATGCGACTTTGATTATCCGGGCCTTGGCCACCTTAGAAGGAGTTGGTTTGAAAGCAAGTTCGAACTTCTCTTTGAAGTGCCTTGGCATCTTTTGGCGTACTTGTAGCAGCAACAAACACCTCACAACACTTGATTCAGAAACAACAAGGCTACGAGTTGATACCCTGCCAACAAAATCGCACAGAGATTGGTTTGTTGGTCAATGATCATCCGGATCAGACAGGTGTTTAATAAAATTCTTTCAAGTGGGGAGGTTACTGGAGGTGCATTTCGTGCATTTTTTCGGTCTATCCTTGAACAAGTTCTTTGTTTAATTTAACCCCTTTGACTGGGAAGACATCGAAACGTATGTTCGGCAGTGTCACTGTCGCAATTCTCACCATTTGACCTTCCAAAGACTTATCATTACATCAGACCACACAACAGTATGAAAAACACCATCACTCAGTCTGAAACCACCCTTTTTTGTCTTTTTTCTTGAGGTCTGAGACTTTTCCCTACATTGCTCGGCGCTTGCTGACGGATGACAGCCTGCGAATTCGAGAGGTACCTTCTTTAGATCTGCATCGAAGTTGCTTTGACATGACTCAGTAGTGTCACAAGCATCCTCTAGAGTCTACCATATACATATAGTAATTATAATAATGAAAAGAATGAATATATACCGCAATCGCTATACTTCTTACACTGTGTAATGGCTCAGATAGGCCCAAAATATAGAAATATTCATGCTGACATTGAGTGCGTCTGTTGCAGCACCCTGAAGGCGTTGAGGGCATACCTCTACAAAGGCCGCAGTCGCATTGCACCAGACCGTCTCGAAAGCCTGTCTCAAGGCGCCTTTGTTGGAAAACCTGTTGAAAAGTGTTGCTCAAACTGGATAACTCATCTTGAAAATGCTTCATCCAAGGTTTCCGAACCTTTACCAACTTGATGTGACTTGGTCACAACAGAGGAAGTTGCAGCAAAGGTTGGCCGATATGACTGACATATACTGACATCATTTTGTTGTGACCATAACAAGAGAAATCTGCACTAAGGAAAGGTGATCGTGTTGAGGCAGCCGCAGCAGGTGCTCCTACACCAGAAGCTGTTCAGGCGGCAAATGCTGAAGAGAACACCGAGAACGCTCAAAATCTGGACTTCGCGACGTCTGCCTGGCAAAGTTCAGATGGCAAAGCTGCTTTCGACTCGTGAGAATGAGTCTTCACAAGGGAAATTTCCTCCGAAACCTGAAACGCATGGACAATTTCTTGAAAAAGAGTGATTTGATGTTTCGTTGAAGAGAATGAGATGTCCAATGCCAGGAAGGATATTGCAGCGGTGCTTTTCTCCCCAGTTTCGTGGCTGCACCATTGTCCCGCCAACAACATGTACATTGTTGTAAGTTGTAAGCATCATTGAAGTATCATACATGTTGGGCGGCAAGAACAAAGGGCTGTTGTAATGATAATGCTTGAGATACAGTAGCTAGCAGCAAAGACAACTTTATACTTTATATTGTATTCTAAAACCGGAGATACCAAATGGTGTGCTGCGTAAGGATGGCAACTTTTTGCAAGACCTTCTGATCGAAGAGGGTGTTGCAGCTGTGGATGCACTCTCTCGTGCTGCCGTGCTTGAGCTGCAAGTGCTAGACGAGAAACAGCAATGACAGCAATGGCAAGATCTATCTCGTCTCCTCTTCCATGTCACAAGACTCCTTTGACATCAAGGTACTGCAGGCACTGAGAGCCCTGAATCCTTTGGGTCCTTTGGCTGTGCCTGTGGCGGCTCCTTTGTGCTTGGCTCAGAAAACGTCAAGACAACGGTATGCATGGAGCATGGAGCATGGCATTTGGGTTCGGATTTTGAATGCGCTCCAAATATTTTCCCGGTCCCCATGCTCTACAGGCGCTTGTTGTTGGGTGATCGCTTGGAAGAAAGGCTGCTGAACAGAGAGGCCAGTTTTTACCCTCTCAATGCTCCAACACCAACTCAGAAAAGATGGGCAGTCAGGGTGATGTGAATCAGGATAAGCAGGCTCTCCTGGTCATCCGCAAGATCGTGCAAATTATCCAGGCAAGAAAAAAGCCTTGCAAGGAAGTGAAATAGGGAAATCATCAAGACTCAAAGCACATCAAGCAAATTTGAGAAATCCCATGCTACTCCTTTGCAACATTTTGAAGTGTCTTGTCAGCAAGCCACCGTTTATCAGGGCTTTCTCCTACTTTCACTTCCAACACCTCTATCTTCAAACAAGTCTCGCTATGACATGGCCTAGTAACCATACGGTCCCCATTGACACTTCAGGCTGCGCAGTCTGAACAGCCTGAGCCCACCACCAACTCCTTGCAGGTGCAGTGAAGCAATTGGTAGTCAACGTGCACAGAATGTCTCAATCAAATTTCCCTGGCAACAGAAACATTTGAATACATTTGATCCATTCGAAAATTTTGGTATGGCCGTCATATCTGTATATATTTTTTGAATTCATCAATTGGATGTTTGCTTGGATTCTTTTGCGGTTTGTTTCAGTTCCAAGTTTGCTTTCAGGATCTTCAACGCTTGGTGCAACTTGCCACTGGTTTTGGGCCGACTTTGTTGCCAGGTTGGGGCAGCTGGATTTTCTAAGACTTTGTCAATATCATAAATGAATATAAATGATATTTATGCAATCACATTTTGGGACATGTGATGCAATTCTGCATCTCGGACTTTGCAAGATGAAACGACACTGACTCGCCACATCTGTGCTGCCAGGCGCTACAGCTTTCTCACAGCGCTTCGCTCAACGGCTCGTGCAGCGGGCCCTGCAACGAGTGGCAGAGGACTTGGAGGCGAGCGCCATGTGAGTAGGCGCTTCATGAGTTTCCGGATCTTTGTTAAAAACATGTCACTGAAAGTCAACTGGCAATTATTTTTCGATCATGAAAATCAGTGAGGATTTGTAAGAGGCATTTGAGAGGTGCAAATTGTGGGAATTGAACGCATTTGAAGCATTTCATTTGAAAGGCAGATTCAAAAGGTGAGTCGTGGGACGTATTCAGGTTCAGCCTCGAGAATTGGTGAATGCCTAGCTGAAAAGCTGTTTTTGGTGTGTGGAACGCGGCTGATTTTCCTGTTGCCACAAGTTCCAAAATCTTCAGAGCTTAACTTGGGTGTAGCCTCTGGCAAGGCACATCCAGAGGTAGCTCTCACCGTTTTAGAAGAGGTTTTCAGAGATCCTCAAAGGATTCGCTCACTTTGTTTGTCATTTGTCGGAAGAAAATGTTTTGCTCCTGCTTGAAGACTCCGATTGTTTATGTTGTTTGCTGATGTTTGCAGAAGATCAATTCTCTTTTTACTCACTTGGTGCTTGACTTCTACTTAATTTGGTTGAGTAAGCCTTTTCAATCCTTTCAATCCTTTCATTTGCATTCTGTCGCAATTTCTCACTTTTGTGGCCGTTTGAGTTTCTTTGCTGTGTAGTAGAGGGCTACCCAGCAACGTGGGGCATGCGATGCGTACGGCTCCGAGACACCAAGAAGTCCATTTCCAGTTCGTTAAATCTGCCTATGGCTGCTGAGGCCCTTCATATCCTTATGCGAGGCTGGCACAGAAATGAGTTGGGCGAGATCCGCACTCATCATTTGGAGCTCGGAATGCTTTTTTTGCCCCTGGACTTTCAACGAACCGTATGAACTTCTTCGATTCCTCGTGCCGCTCTCACTTGTGTTTGGTGCTGGTGCAGGCCTCATGGACAGCCGGTGCCAGGTTCTTAATTTCTGGCGTGCGCTTGTCGTGCGAGAATATTGGATCATTGGATGTTGTCAATTGTCAATCCTTCCAGCCAAGGTCAACGGCTCGAGGATCAGTCTCCTCAGCCATCAGGCTGCCCTGTGAGTCTTCATTCAAACGTTGCCAGTTGTTCTTCCTGTATCTATGAGTGATTTCATGTTTCTTATTTTAATGAATCATTTAAAGTTTAAAGGATTCCAAATGAGCAAGTGGCTTGAAGGCCTGGTGGTCGTGGCACCTACACCCAGCCTCAAGAGTCGCTCGGTACATAGATCCGAGGCCAATATAAAAGACTGAAAATCATTTGAATCACTTGAATATATTTGAATGATTTGATAGATCATATTTGATAGATCATGTTGGATGGGTCATGTTGGATCATGCCGACACAAGATGTAAGACGGACAAGACGGCCCACCTTCAAGGCCAAGGCCTGCTGTGAAACCACGGCTGCCAGCCCCTGCCACGACAAGACCCAAGGGTGCCCCAGGGGGTCCCCAGCCACCATCAGCCAGCATCCTCAGAAGCGGTATCCAAGAGATTTCTCGATTGTTTTGTTGCAAAATGTTGCAAAATTTGAAGAAGTCTTGAAGATGCCTTGAAGGAATTTGAAGGATGCTTTTAGATTTAGATGTTTTGAAAAGCTGTTTGCTGATTTTCTCTTGGGTGTTTTTCTACTAAAACCGATGACATCGAAGACGCGTTCAAGCTTCTTTGGAGTGTTGCCCATCAATCTTCCCATCGTTCGAGGGTCCGCCAGAACCAGCTGCCATGGCCTAAGCAGCAGGTAAAGAATCGCTATACTCACAATTGATCCAGCATATTTGTTAATATCATTCGATATTCCGCAATTTAATTGGATACTCATGCCTTTTTCTAGCCTTTTGTATACCCTGCGCATTCTGTGACTTTGTGACTTTCTGACCCTTAAATCATGTTGACCGTCACAAGGGGCCGCCCAAATCTGGTGCGCCGTTGGAAACCTAAAACTTGGAACGTCTGAAAGTCTTGACTCGGATTGACGAAAGAGACGTGCAACGAGACCCGCCCTTTCTGTGGAGACCTTTTCGCAAGGTCTGAAAGCAATCTTAAGCGAAAGCTGGACCAGGTCTCCAACACTTTACCTGCGAGTCTCGTTTTTGTTTTTTTGTTTGTGTGAATTTAACAAATGGAAAACAAATGTCGGAGAATTGTTGCAGAGGTGTCTGGAGGTGTTACTCTTCCAAGTGCAAAGGCACAGGACTTAGCTGACTTAGCTGAGCTGTCAAGCACTTTGCTGTCAAGCACGTTCCCTTCCTTTTTTTTATCGGCCCGTCACATCGAGCTGTCAAGGCACTCCATACAGGAAAAGGTGCTGCGAAGGTGTGACGATCGCATCGGATTCTCATGACTTTCAATGTGCTTCTAATTCCTCTTGTATCTCTTGTCAGGGTGCGAGCATCACACCACCTGAGCCACAGACGGGCAAAGGCACAATTTTGAATGCATTTGGACTCTTGATCTCCTGCTTGAACCACTTATGGATTATTCATGGCAGCATATATGATGGTCTTATTTCAATATATTATGTATAACTTACAATATACATCCTACAATACGTATAGTTATATCATATCAAACTACTACATCTAATTTTCCATGATATCAAGTTCCTATGTCAGGCGCAGGGCCCAAAGGCGCAGATTCAGATTGGGCAGCAAAGAAAACCATGGTCGGATCCTGAGACATCACAGTGGTTGAATGATACTTTCCACATTTTATGGGATGACATGAATCTTATTTCAGGAATTTCCGCTTGGTAACACAAATTGCAAGTCATCCAGGAGAGTGTTTTCTGGATTGCTCCAGCTACCGTTTTTATAGAGTTTTGAGCAGCTTGTGAAGTTGTAGAAGGATCATATTGAGATATGGACAGCCACTGGCCACAGTGTTTACAATGAACGCATGAAAACATGACATGATATGCATATATATATGACACATACGTGACAAATATTTTACCTGAACAAATATTTGAAGATGGAGAGAATCAGAACTCTGAGGTCCTCACGCCAAAGGCGAGCAGAAAATCTTATGCGACGCTCCCCTTTGAGTTGGCTGCCTTTTTGACATCTTTGTTGCCAAGCCTTCTGGATTGTCATTTGACACACGGATCAAGTTCTCAAATTCCTACTGAAAATGTTTGAAAATACTAAACAGCTAAGTAATGTGTACCTTCCCTCGAAGCAGTTGTGACAATGGCGGTTTGTGCGGTGCCGGCTTAGCAGGCGAAACCTGCTCCGGCGGAGGACACACGAATTGCTTTTTTGTTCAGCTTGATAGTTGTTTGGTGACTCTTACTTCGATCTTTGTAGATCATCGATGCACTTCCAAGGTTGTAAATGCTTGGAACACATTTTCACTGCAATCCTGCATTCGTCCTGCATGCAGGCAAGGGAGACACCAGCTGTACCGGCGCCTGAAGCTTCAGGAGGTACATCGGGTGTGCTTATATTCTGGTAATGGACATGCAGAATTGAACATGTTTTGGAAGCAATAGCAATCAGAAATGCAGTTGTCAGGCATCCCTAGACCGGGCAAATTTCAGCCTGCCTCCAAGGCCAAGGTCCACAAAACAGATGACATATCTACAGGTTTGCAGCAAATGCATATGCGCCGGATATGTCTGCTTCGGATTTCTGCGCCAGGCTCCTGAACCAAAAGCTGAGCCTCCAAATGGAAAGGGTGCAGCTGCGAAAGGCTTGGAGTGGTGCTCGTGTGACATGGTAAAGCTATATGCCGCTGCATTGCGGATCAGGTGGGAAGGAACCAGCGCAGAAGGTGCCATCCTGAGGACAGTGAACTTTTGAGCAACTGCAAAGCAAAGGGAACCCAGTGAAAAGACTCCTACAGTAGGTTTTGCCACTGGATGTAGAAGCATCATTTCATTTTGTTCAACGTGTGCTGGCACGACTCTCTTTCTGGATTTCGAGGCAGTGATTCCTCCAACACAGAAAGGTAGCCAGAAAGGTAACATGAAAGGTGTCGGAAAGGTCCAAACCTCAGGTTCTATTTTGGCCTTTTGGCCGAGTCTTTCCGTCAAGTTTCCGTTTCACCATTTTGGGGTGTCCTTTTCATACATGACTCCAAGATGGACATCTCTTAGTCATCTCTTGCTGGAAACTTGGTTCAAAACATTGGTGAGCTTCAAATCAAAGAAACATATGTCACCAGAGAAAAGAAACTCCACCAGGCCCGCAGAAACAACCCATCTTGTCTTCATGATTCATCAAAGGGTTCATCAATCGTCAGAAAACAAAGACTCTTCGAACTGGCGATCAAACCGGGCCATGGCTCCACCAGACTGGGAGGCTCTAATGGTTGAAGGCCATCGACCATCATTTGTTGTCATGTGTATATCATGATTTTTCATGAAATTTCCAATTGCAGTATTTGATGTTCATATGTTGTTTCACACATGAAAAAAATGGTCCACAGGCAACGAGTTGCTCGAAGACCTGAAGCGAAGTTTTTTGGAGCTGCCGGACAGCTTTGCAACGCACCGTTTTTTCTGTGATATTTTCAAGGCTAAAAGGTGACCGACCTTTCTGGATATGGAATCCAACAAGATTGGAGGATCACAAGTTGAGTGAAGGGAAAGTTAACACATTCATTTTGAATGCTGTGTTTTTTGAACGCCAAGGTCATTGCTCTTTATTTTCATGCCACCTCCATGTCCTTGACAATTCATTCGACAGGAAGATTGTCAGATGCGCAAGCCTGCTCAATTGCAGAATGGACTTTGCGTCGATAGTTGGTTAGGTGGGAGCCTCCGTCGTTGAACTTTTTGAAGTTCCCAATTGGATTCGCCAAAACGTGCTTCAGTCGGAGAGGTTTGCTGGAATACGTTCTGCAGAAGGGTGCGCCGGAGGTGGTGCCAAGCGGTGCACGTTTTGCACTCGATGTCTATGGCCTCGAATCAACTCTGGAAATGGAGGGAGAGGCGAAGCGGCGAAGTAGCAAAGTACTTGAAACATCTTGAAACGGTTTTACCAAACGGTCCCTCTTTGTTGATGACAAGGATTCCTGCTTGGGACGGGGGGGACTGTCCATTTTGGACAGGATCACGATGATCAAGAACCAACACCTTTTACATTTTTTTAAATGTTTTCCTTCCAACACCGTGAAAATCTCGAAGTTAGACCCCTTACTTGACGACCACGTACTAGATGTTCAAACAAGGACTTTCTCACTCGATCGAAAGAATATACTGTAAAAGCATGCATTAGACCGCTAAATGCTGCTTTTGAAATTTTTGCACTGCTTAAAAAAGATGGTTTTCTATTTCTTTCCACCGCCGTGTTGACAGGCAGTTCATGTGCATTGCATTGCCACGGAGCCCACCTTCTTTGGAAACTATGCGCCTCCAGACGACCTGGATGGACAGATCATTGACCTGGCGCCTCAGCAATCGATGATGTACACGTTGAAACCACCAACAGTGCAGTACTTCTTCGGAGGGTAGCATTCCATGGAATCATTCCATTCGGAGGGTATTTTCAAATGAAGATGAAACGTGATGAACGCCTCAAAACACGAACTGTTGGAAGAAAGCATAAAAGTCAGGCCAAAGGCTCTGCCATGAAAATGGATGAACATCGTCTTCGCAAAGAGATTTGAATTTGTAACTTGAGATTAGTCTCTTCAAAATCATTGACGAAACATTCTTTCCATATCTCATCCTATCTCATCATATCTCATCACTCATCTCAGTATCTCGGTATCAATCTGACATTCTTCAGGTTGCCACTCGATGCCCCAGCTCTGCTCGGATGCAAGTGAAGCCACAAGGGCTGAGCTGTGCTCGAGATTTGGCGCGCCATGCAGAGGCGAGAAGTTGACAAGGTGACATGTTAAAACAGAACAGATATTGAACATGATATGAGATGATATAACAACCATATGACAACTATATTAATATTACATATCATGTAATCATAATACAAACATATACACATATTATTCGGCTAATTATATCCGTGAATCGATGTAGATTTAGATTTGCATATTCTGTGAATCTTCTCACCGGTGAACTGCCAACACTAGGCATCTGACAGGAGCTGACGGGATCAAATTGACCGAATCGAAACATGGAAACATCCCGAAATTCTGTTCGACACACGTACAGGTGAGAGCCTGGCAACAAAAGACTGGTGCAACTTGGATCCAAAGTTCGTACGAGATGTCGGATTTTCCATCTTAGATGATTGCATCATATTGCATCGTTTTTGTATTGGTAAGTTATGGTAAGTTATGGTAAGTTAATCCTTCTGACAGGTTTCGCATTGCATTGTTGACTTTCTCCGGAGATCTTGCGGAGCTGATCCCAGGATAGCTGTACGGTGAAGTCCTTGGGCGTTGTGCCAGAGGACATTGCCAATCTGAACGTGACGCCGGGCGTGGAAGTGAATTTGGCTCTACCAGGTGGAGGTGCATCACGTCATCACGTGGCAAAAAGTTGTGCCAACAAAAAAACAATTCGGAAAAATCATATGCAAAGGTTTGGGTTTGTGCAGGTGAAGTGCGGAAGAGCCCACAGCAGAAGGTGGTGCTTTCCGACCATCTACCTATTGCTTTCACAGTGCACTGGGTTGCTTTGCTTGTGGTCATTGGTGATGGTTGAGTTGGGCCGAATGGGCGGGGCATTGGGAGGTTGGATTCTTGCTGCATATGATTCTCTCGCTGTTTTCAAATGCTTAAGGAAGATGGGGAGAGGCAACACCAGTTCTTCTGCGCGCAGCTGGGCAGCACGCATCACCGAACAGCTCTATTTTTGTGCTGCACATAGACGGGCTAATAGACCGTATAGGCTTAGCTAGTCATATTAGCAATGACGTGTTATACGTCATAACATGTTACAACATGTTAGAGCCCAAATTATAGCCCAGTCTTTATGCAGGTAAATCATGGTAAATCTTCATGCTTCCTTTTGGCATGAACTCCAAGGTCCATGAACATGCTCGCCCAAAGCTATTTGGATTTCAACTTCTGGTTTCCCGTTTGCAAAGAGTACTGAAGTGGATTGAAGTGGGATCACAAAAAAAATACCGAATTTTCAACAAATCGAGTCAGCATTTGTACCTGTTGGTTCTGAGGAATGCTTGTCCTCACGATGAGTTGGAGGAGTGTTACATTTTTTTTGGACTCATCTTCTATTGGTGCTTGTATTTTGAAGTTGCCAAAGGAGCTTTGGCTGTTGGCCTCCCGTCTCCGTGCTACAGCGGACAGGCCACGAGGGTGACTCTGTCAAGTCATGCCGAGGACGAACAAATGATGACAAACGATCCAAATCATCAACTTTTGTGCAGGAAGACCAAGTGGCTGCCACGGGAGTACAGCACTTTGGGCCGAACTCCCTGCATGTCCGATGAAGAGTTAGCAGTCAACTCGAGCCCTCTCATCAGTGGGGAAGCTCAGGGAGCTGCGGAGCATGGCTGTTTCACCTGTGAAGATTAGACATGATTAGACACCTTAACCAAACTGTGGCCAGTGGCAGGTGATTCTTCTCAACATTGCAATTCTCAACGCGTAAATCATTGGTAAATCCCTTTGCTTCTGTTTTTTCCATTCCCATGGTGTATGTAGGGATGTTTTGCTGTGTCTTTGTTTGTGAACATAGGGACCTGGGAAATATTATTTTTTGGGACATTCGGAGATCTGGGTTGATTATCGTTGATCCCATCTTTACAATGTTTTCTCGGATCCCAGAGCACGAGAGCACGAGCACAACTCCCGAGGCTGGGAACGGGTGAACCGATCGCTTTGGCGATGGATCTTCCGCGTACAGCGCGAAGCCTCCAAAACTCAAGTGGCAGGCGAGAAGCGTCCGATAGGACACACGATGTAGGTGTTTGATGGAAGGTTCTGTGAGGACGAACTCTTTTTATCTCTCACTTTGGAAGATCTTCACAATCTAATAATGCGTATAATAATACAAGTTCAGAAGGCTTAAGTTTTCAAGTCGTCAAGTCCCCGTAATTTGAAATCCTTTTCACTCTATCAACCCTGGTGGCTTGTGTGAAGCTGACAGGCAATGCAATGGCGCCAGATGCTGTGCGCCAGGGCGTTTTTGTTCAACTCTTGATGTCTTTGGAAGACTCAGAACGTATCAGACTCAGTCTTTAGGTCAGAACTGTTGACCAATCCTGGAACTCACAGATGAACACAAGAAAAGGGCAAATAATAGTACTCGCAGCAGAATTCTAAAAGTATCTCATATCTCCGTAACATTGTCTATTATATGTAATATACCAAGCTGCTCCAAACACCAGCATTATGAGGAGACATGGCAACTTCACCCCGAGAAACGAGGAAAGCCATGATTCTGCCGTGCCAAGATGTCAATGTCCAAGGTCCAGACCTGCTGCTGCTGCAGGAGTTTGGCTTGGCAGAGCTTTGCTCAACGGATTTGCAGCATCTTCAGGTGCTCCTTTGTGACAGTGACATGCAGTGATGGTGTTTCTTGGGTTTCTAATTGTTGCTTCTAAGTGTTTTGACAGGGCTGTTTGTGCATCGCTTGTTTTTTGGCAAGTTTGTGATGCATTTCAGGAGTTTCTGGGAAAGCAGCGGCCGATGCTGCGACCACTTCTGGAATGCTGCTTGGCTCGAAAGTTGAAACATGGCATACTTTGGCCAGATTGCAAATGACTTGCAATGCACTTAGGCTATGAAATTGTGAATTTGGCGCCGAAGCTTGCGGTGCGGCGAGATTGGAAATGCTGCTTCAACGATACAGGCGATTCGATCGGCGGTGTACGATTTGAGATTTGAGGAGAAGAGTCAGTCACGGCACAGCATTGCTTTTTCAAATTGTCCAGGGCTTTTGTTGGCCAAGAAGAGTCTCATGAGCAAGTACAAGTGTGTGCCTCAGTACTCTCTTTCTTTGCAGATGTTTGCCATGGCCATGTCGTAATGGCTCCCAAATCAATTATACAGCAATCAAAAAACCTTAGGACGATCCAAATCCAAGAGTTTTACGAAAGACTCCATTCTGAGGTTTCTTCCTCTGAATTGCGCAATGCAGGGTCAGGCCTGCAAGCTGCAGCAGATTTACACAGCATCTCGGCAACAAAACCGCTTTGGATCGAGGATCTGATGGTCCCACCAGGGGTTTCACGCGGGTTTCACGAAAGCTACCCCGAGGCCAACGCAGGGAAACCCATCGTAGGAGCTCAAGTTCAAGATTTGCAGGGCCGACCTTTGGCCAACATCTTTGGAGCCACTTTGACTGCAGCGAAAGCTGAGCAAAGCCTAGTGAAGCTTTGTAGTTAAAGATTGTGTCCTGCTGTCACAACCCTCATGCGAAGATATGCAAAGTACGCTCTGAATGGCATGCTTTGTGCTTGAGGTCCATGCCGAAAAATCCAAAACAGAAGCTTGGCTGAATCGAAGTCTGCACCGGTCTCCCAGACATTTTTCATCGCAGGAAAAAACGAAGGGAACTTTGCCGGACAGAAACACCTCAGATCCTCACTCAACAATTTCATGAGCAGTTTTGCTTCCATGATTCTCATTCATGTTTTTTTTAGGCCTATCAGATTCTTTCATAATCATCATAGGCATAATCTTTCAATATCTTTCATATATGTTTGTTTGATAGGAAAGAGATCTTTGAACGCAACGTCTTCAGGAAGAGATCTTAAGAGGGCTCTTTCGATTCGCCGCTTCCGTTGCAGATGTGCCCACCTTGGTCCGGCTCCAAGTCGGCAGCAAATTTGAAAAAAAAAACCACGTGGGTTGTGCTATGCCACGTTTGCCACGTTTTGCCTTCAGGTGGTTGGAGACTTTAATGCGGTGCTGAGGGCACCACGTGAGTCTGAGAAAATTGAGAAATCAATTTGTTGGGAGTTCTTACGTACAGTTAGCACTGCTCATGCTTGAGTTGTCGCTGCAGTGTAGATCTTAGCAATCTTGGTGTGCTGGAGCCACTGGGATCCTGAAGTCTTTGCATACGTTCCATGCCTTTAAAATGGACGGCGGCAAATCTCAGATCTTCGCCACGCCAAGCTGAAAACGAATGATACACAGTCGTAGTAAAAACAAGAAAGGAACTAGGTGATGCATCGACTTTTACATGTAGAAATGCATGAAAGATCAGTCTGGCAGGTGGCCAAATGGAGTTTCACGCGTTTTTCCGTTGCCTTCTGTGCCTGTTGGTGCGATTCCTTGTTGTCAAAGCCTTGCTGAATTTGCAATTGAGCATAGCTCACACCGTTTTTGAATCTTTTTGAAGCTGTGAAGAAATCTAGGCCTGACATGATTGAAAAAACCATTGCTCATCGCTTTTGGCCTAATTCACAAGTTCATTCTAATCAATTCTCCTCTGAGTTCATGCACGGTGAAGCAAATTGAGCGGCTGGGGGACAGGAACCAGGAATTTCCGAACAAGGCAACAACGTAGATAGGGACTACATATGCTACAAAGGGACTATAAAGGGTACAAAAGGTACCCACAGCTGAAATCTGATCAGCCGTGTCTCGAGGCAACACGAGGTGCCTTTGCGCCCAAAATCAATGCGTTGCAGAAGTGACATGAGAACAACGATTGTATTTTGATGGAGCTTGTGACACTGGGCATCAAAGCTTTAGCAACTACCACGGTCACAACAAATTCAACCATTTCCCTTGTTTTCTGTCATCTTTGTATTTTTCTTGTCTGATTTGAATTCCATTAGTTTGTGACTGGCTTTTAGCTTTACAAACTGAGGCCCCTGAAAAAGGAAAGGCAGATGATGGAGGCTGGGAGGGCATGAAGTGAAAATCTGCTTGTGCGACTCAGAAGCTGATAGGAAAAGGACAGCCAGCACAGCCTGCGCAGAAAGGAAAGTCCAAGGGCAAGGAGGGCAAGGAGCGCATGCTTTGGTAGAGTATGTGCGATGTGAGAACCAACGCATCCAAGAAAACTCATTGAAACTTCTGGAATCTTCTGGATGCCGTCTCACATGCTTCAGTGTTATGTCATTGGCATTGCTTCCACTGATTCCAACAGTCTAAGAAAGCAAGCATTTTTTTTCGGTTGTTTTCCTGCTAGATGTGGCAAGCAGAAGTTATCAGAAATGTTGCTTTGAAGTGAGCTTCGAGAGGAAACTCCAAGAGAACCTTCCACACCTCCTCCAGTCCAGGCGAGCAGTTACCCCAAACCAAGACAAACCAAGCAGGTTCCAAGCTTTTATGCAGAGAATGTTCATGGCCAGAATCACTGGACGTACGCCGGCCATACAAATATACATGTGTAGGATGTTTTTTGTTGGAAGTTGGAAGCTGAATTGCAGCTAATGCGGTTCAACAAAAGCTTCGGACTTGGCAGATTCATCAAGTGAGTCGTCTCACTCTCCTAAGGCCCAAACGAATACCGGGAACTCTGGAGCCGGTGTTGTCGTGTCTGGGCGCATGAAGACATTGGAGGCTGGAACCTTTGATCTTAATCGATGCTCTTTTTCTATTGGCACTGTGGTGTTGCATCGTAGATGAGTCCACACAGTGTCCCCCGTTATGTCAATGTCGATCTGGCTTGACTGGCTGAAACTGCTTCCTGGCGCAGTTTCAGACGAAAAAAGTCGTCCAAGACTGGAAGACATTGCCCGAGGCCTGGACAGAAAAATCTCATCTCTCTCGGCGAGCGTAGCTGCGTAGCTGTTCGTCATAGCTGTTTGTCAAATGCCAGGAGCAGAAGCCCTTGGCCATGCAAATGATTCTCGACAGGACTTGGGATGCTTGGAATCACTGCTCAAGTCTAGAAGTGGAAAATCCCTCAATGAAGATTACTGTTGAATGCATCAACGCAAGAGTTTGAAGTTCGATTCATTTCGCGTATTTTCAGGGTGACCGGAGTGACTTGATGGTCACGGATTTGCAATGAGATGCTCAAATATGCTTTTAGCCTGGGAAAAACGAAGGGACTCATTCAATGACATTCGATCATTCGCTATATTTCAGCGGCAGGATAATAGAAGCTGTGCCGCCTGAACAGCAGCGGTATGCCATGGACAAGGCTAGTTTGCATCCGTCTACCTCGTTTGGTCAATCTTCATGCCCAAGCCTTCTCACACCATCAACGCTAGCGTCATTGCGCTCTCTGCAAGATAGTTGACATGATTTCCAAAGTACAGCAATAGTAGCTCCCAAGGTAAGGTATAGTCAATCTAAAGGATGCCAAATGGTATACTGAAAATACCTTTATACTGTAGAAACGAGTTGTTGCAACAGTTGCATTTGCCAGTTGGCGGCTGCCAGCGCAGAGAATGGTGAACCATCTCATGAGTCTCAGGCACTGTGTTTTCCTGCATTAGCATCGCGATAGAAACATCTAAAAATTAAAACGGAAATCGGGGCTCCGCTAAAGATAGCTGAATGTGCTGATGAAAATAGAAGAAAACCAGATGTCAGCAGAAATCATGATGCTTTTGTCAGGCAGAACCAGAGGCTTGGTTGTTCAGATGTGTTGGTCGTGTTGTGAGCTTTTCTTACAAATGATATTGAACATTAGAAAGTGATATGTTCATGATTCATGATGTTGGTTTCTGATTCATGTGACCTATTTGAATATTTGTTTCGAGGTCTTGAGTGAAATAGAATAGGCAGGTAGGCCGTAGGCCTCAATTCTTCGTGAATACATTTGCGCAAAGGCAGAGCAGAGCCAGGAGCAGGAAAATCAGGAGGAAACAGAGCACAACGAGCATGGTGCCAATGGAAATCATGAACCAAGCGCGGAATATAAGGCAAAAAACGGGGAAGCTGTGAGTTTGGGTATGTTTTAGGTGTGTAGTTACTGTAGTGTAGTTGTACTCCAAGAAACTTTGACAACCAAAAATAGTCAAAGAGCAAACGTGTCTTCAACGTGCCAACTGCCCTGTTGGAGGCCATGGATGAGTTCATCACACAGTGCGAAAGCAGCAGTCCTGAAGACTGGTCCAAGGTCGCAACGGTTTTGAATGGTGTAATTCCACAGTGTTTTGAAAGAGTAGTAAAATCCTAAGGTTGCTACGATGCATTTCATGGCTTCCATGTCAAGCCGTGTAACTACAGGTTATTTACCGAAGAACCCGGTAATGTAAGATCCTGATGCTTGCAAACCCGATGCTTCCAAGAGGAGGGCTCTGCTCTGGAATTGACTGATTCTGATTTTTGGCTTGATCAGTGATTCGCATGGATGATGTTACAATTTCCAAAGGATCGGAATTTTTAATCCATTTGAAGAAGTCACTTCTCATTTTCTTCATGTTTCTTTACTTTTCCTTGTCATTTCCATTGTGGCACCGACATTTGTTAACATCAGGCCTGGCACGAGTTGCAGATTCCGCGCCAAGCAGAGATGGAAATGCTGTCGTTGCTTTTTGAGGTGCAGAGTTCTGGAGTTTGAATGGGGTCTTTGGATGTTTTCATGTTGCATTATTTATTAATCATACATCCAAGTAACTCTACCAATTGACTCTCCCTGAGAATCGGAAAATCATCAGCTTGGAGACTTTACTCAAATTCCAAGAATCAATCTTCTCTACTTCCATTGTTGGAGAGAGGGTAGTGTTTCCCACTGAAGCAACTAATGGTCTGAGACCCATGTCGCCATCTCACCTGATCCATTGTCGCAGGTGGTCGTCAACAAGGACAATGTCAACAAGGACTTGGGACTACACACCGATTTTTTGCTTCAACAAACTCCCGTAATTCTCGTGGTGTCAATGAAATTATATTGAGATACTGATCCTGCTTTCCCGGATTGTCCGTTTCCAGTCAAATCCTGTGACAAAAAAAAGCCACATCATTGACATCATTGCTTAAATTCCACAAAGGTTGACAAGATTTCTTTGTGGCATTTGGTTTCTCATTTCAAGCACCGTGTGGCAGCATGTGGCACGATTTGATGCCAGGAAGCTGGTTTGTTCGACTTCGTCCCTAAGGTAGTCATAGAGCTCATCAGGTCTCGACAGGCGCAGGGACAAAAGATCTTTGAAGGATTCGTGAAAAGAGATAAACGTGCTAGTAAAATAAAATGATTAGTGAAGGATTGTAGTATGTTGCATTACTCTGTAGCCTATCTCAAGTTTCAGGAAGGAAATAACGAAAGAGTACTACTGGTAGTATTGTTGTGAGCAGATGCGACAAGTGTATACAGTGCATATGCGTGTATAGATGTACTTAATGTTTGGATTTCTATGATGGTTTAGTATTAATTTGCGTGAAAACGTACTGGCCCAACATTTCTGTTGTCTCCGGCAGGTCTTCAACAAGAACGTGGAGTTGGCTCTGAAGGAAATCAGCAGAAGAATGGAGGATTTGGCCCAGGTGAACGATCAAGCTTGGCATTTGCTGAGTTACATGATGCTGTTGGGAAGCCTGGAAGTTACTTGCAATAACAACTGCAATAACATTGGACTTCACGGCATGCAACTTCACCCGAAGTTGAAGTTGGACCTCAGGTATTTGTATCCCAAAGGCAGAGGTACAGATTGGGGGTTGCAACCTCAGAAATGGCGACATATCGAAACTTTTGGACAGAGAGTTTTTCAGCCTAAACAGAATTGACGGCAACAGTTAGGTTGTTGTTCATGGCTTGGACTTGGGAGCTTTGGTGGAAGACCACAAAGGAGGTGCAACTTCTATGTTTGTTGGCATTGTTGGGTGTTGGTCACTAGTTACTTCTGGTAACTTGCTTGGGGGTTGGTTTGTGGTGCCAGTGACATTGTTGCCTCTTCCTGTGCTCGTTTGCAGTGCAAAGATGTGGTGAGCATGAATTATTGGATCATGTTAAATTGATAAGTATATTGATAATTATATCATATCCGGATTATTTTAGCCAATTTGCGACTTCTCTGTGGCATTCGTTTCAATGATTTTCAATGTCTGGGGACATTTCTCTGTTCCTCACACCAGGTCTTAGGCGCTGCTCAAAAGTATCGTGCCTTCGACATCCTGGTGCTGTTGCTGCAGCTCATGCAGGACAAAAAAATCTCCGAATGATTTTGAAGTCAGAATTGAGGAAGGTTGAGCAACCTTCCAGAGCGATGGACGGTAAAAATCTTGCAAGAGCTGGCAAAAAACTATAGGGAAAGGAATGGAAAAGAGACTTTTATTTTTGGTTTTTATGCGTTGCGCCAAGATAAGTTTTAATCAGTGGTAGAGGCAGTACAGCCAAAAACCCAGCGAGTTTCCAAAAACTCCAGAATCTGCAACATGATCACTCCAACTAAATCAATAGAATCAATAGAACATAGATAAAACATTCCCAGCTCAATGCATTGCAGGAAAAAAGTGAACAGGTTCTCAAAAGCCTTCCAGTCTGGATCTTGCAACGTTGGACGTCTCATGGAAGCCAAACTTGGAATGATGAAATCGATGAAATTGAGGCTTGGAGTGATCCATCAAAAACTGCAAAAGCCAGAGAGGTGCAGCAAACCGCAAATCGAAGGTATTTGAAGGATGTAAGACGAGTACTAATATAAATTGAATAGATGCAAATAGATAATATCTATATAGACTATATGCAAGTTCAGTTTTTAATGAAATTGACACTTTGAGCCAATAGGAAGACCTTTCTGAAATTTTTGCGACTGAGCCACATGTTACATGTCCAACAAGGTTTCATATCTTGAGATCGTCACTTGAGGTGCTATGCCAATGGGGCGACATGGATGAAGCTGCTATTTTGGAGACTCTCTCTGCATACGGTTTTTTGACAGCATTTAAACCAGGATTTCATCTATTGCTGCTCTCAGGGACTGCTTCCGAACGGAAGGTAGATGGATGCATCCAGAACCATAGATATCGCTCACATAACATCACAGAACGTTGCATAAAGTTAGGACGTGTAAAGTTATATAACGATAGATGAAGCAGAAGATCATAATCATGTGTATACACAATGGAATTGGAAAAGTAGAATGTAATGATAGATATATACAGAGGTACAGATTCCAGATACAAAAAATATGAAAAAATCTGACAAGACCGAGCGTCTCATCTTCTCCGGATTCCACGCTCAAGGCGTTGAGCTCTAAGCTCGGCAAGGACTCGGCCCTCGGGTTGGATTTGTGCAAGATGCAAGATCTTTGGAAAAAAAGAACATGTTTAAAATCAATCAACAGGTATTGTTTAAAATAGGAGAACTTGATAAATACAGTAGATGCGCCGTGACAATTGATGCAAATCTATTTTGGAGAGAGATTAGATCAAAAACCCTTTCCTCCAGGCATGGGATTTGAGATACGATCAGTCGATGAGCAGGACCAGACATTTGCGAGTTATGCCCCTGAGAATCGCTTGTGAAGCGAAGAAAAAAGGATGAACTTTGAATTTGTGGTGCCCTTATGCCGTTATGCCATTATGCCGCCATTATGCCGCCATTATGCCTTTGTTTTTTTTTGGGGGGGAAAGAGCACTAGTCGTGGTTTCTTTGCTTTTTGTATGTATCATTTCCAACTTTTGGCAGACATTTTCCATTGCTCTGGAGGCGAGGCTCAAAGCCTTCCGGTGAAGTTAGTGAGACATGGTGGAATTATTGATTCATGGCAAGTTGGTGACCATCGAGACGACTGGAAGTAACAAGAAATTGAAGGAAGAAATCCAACTGCGCAGGGACATTCCAATTTCCTGTCAACTTCTTTCTTGTGGTGGACAACAACTCTTGGATGAAGCGGCACCACCAAGTGGTTGCACAATTCTGGTCACAGATTTTTCTCCTCTGCGTCACAAGAAAGACACGACAGAGATTCCGAAAACTGAGGAGCGTGGTATTACGTTGAAGCAATTGCAGGATTTGATTGCATTCATGGAAGCTGAATCAAAGGCCTGGTGAGTCGAAAACGAAACAAGACTGGAATCATTTGGAATGTTTGGCCAGTGCTAGGCTCCGAAGATTTGATGATTCGACACAATTCTACACAATTCTACTCGTACACATTTTTTGAGTCTCAGTTGATCGTTTCTTCTTTGTTAATTAATGAAACTTTGCCGAGCAAACGACTCATCTCGAGCTGCAGCACTTGAGGATGGAGAATTGCCATGGGTGCGATCGCGGGATGCGCAGGTTCTTCAGGTGAACCAAGCTGCAACTTCAATGATTTTGAAGATTTTTCACCGTTTTTTTTCCTGAACTGAAGAAAGCATTTGATGGTCACAAATTAGATTTTTTATTTGAGGTGAAGTCCTTGAACTTGTACGACCTGACGGAATGGATCATTAAACCTGCGACGACTATGGCCTCATGCAGCTATGTCGAACTTGTAGCAGGTGAAGCAGCAGGAGGGGGTGAAGCAGCATGACGGGGCAATGGAAAAAGGAAAATACAAGAAAAAGGTCGATAAAAGCGATAAAGGTCGTAAATATTTCCAGTTCCGCAGATTTGTCGGTGGTTTTCGGAGTGGTTTGCAGTTTGTTTGAAGGACAAATGCCGAAGTGGTTCATCAGTCATGCCTGGGCGGAGCCAGTGTCAGAATTCGTCCAGTGCGTGGCTCGTCACGGCCAATTGCGTGATTTATGTGAGACGGATGCTTGGTGGGTCTGTGCTTATGCCAACAATCAACACGAGCTTGGGAAAGATCTATCCCATGATCCTCGTTCCAGCTCCTTCTTCAGAGCCATGTCTTTGTGTGAGGGCTTGTTGCTCATCTTGGATCAGCAAGCGACTCCTTTCCGACGGATATGGTGTTGCTTTGAGCAAGCCGTCGCCTTGACCAAGCGCGAGAAACGTATGTTGTTGGACATCGCCACCTGTCAGAAAGACTCGGCTATATTGATCACCGACGGCGTGACCAAATCTGACCTTGTGGAGAAAGCCAAAACAATGTATCGTAACACAAGAGGTTATGAAGATAGTGTCAAGGCACACAGAGAGGCGCATTTCCCAATACCCTTGATTTTGGAAGCCCTCACAGTGATTGATATCAAGAATGCATCTGCTTCACAAGTTATTGATAAAGTCAGGATACTGAACACAATTTGCAAGGCAGAATCTTTGGAGGGTGATCCCCCTGCGACGTCTGAGTTTTACAACGAAGTCGATTCCGAACTTCGCTCCATCTTCGCTTTGGCCGCCCTTCCTGCTTGTGCCAAAGGTGGCTTGACCAAAGAACTTGAAAGCATTGCTGCCGTGCTCCAAAAGGACACAGTGGACCGAGAATCTTTGCGACTTCGGATGCAATTGATATCACTTGTTGCAATGCAATTCTTTGGAGATTTCCCTTCTGTAAAATTTTTGCATCTTTATTCCTCCAAGAAAATCCTTTGAAGGAAACCAACTAATCATAATAATTGAACTATCCAAGACTATCCATTTACTTTCGTAGTGCTTTTGCAGTTTTGCAGCCTTTTCTGTCCAAATGCCTTACATTTGCATGTCAGGAATTTGAACCTCACCGATATGAAGCAACTCACAGATGATCTTCTTGAAAGGCTTGCACCGACTTTTCCACCCAGGCTTCAAGAACTTCGATTTGACCTGACAAGATGCGAACAAGTCACTGATGTGGGTGTCAAGAAAGTCTGCGAATTTATTCCCAAAGCCTTACATTTTCTAGTGTGGTCGCTTCATGGTTGCAAAGAAATTACAGATGCGGCTCTGACAGAAATTGCAAAAGCCTTGCCAAGCCAGCTATTGCACATGAGACTGAGCTTCGGTCTGTGTCCACGCATCACTAGTGCCGGACTTCAGAAATTGGGAGTTTTTTTTGAAACATCAAAATTGAAGTCTTTGAAGTTGGACTTTGATGCCTGTGGCCGGTCTCCCATTGGAGATGATGGTGTCGTTGCAATCTCCAAGGCTTTGCCGAACACTTTAGAGACTTTTGTTTTCAATTTGATGGGTTGTCATGGTGTGAGTGATAAGAGTTTGGAAACAATTTCCAAACAACTTCGACATTGGTCATCCTTACGTGACTTGGATCTCGGTTGCTTCGCTTGTCATGATATCAGCGATATTGGTGGTATGATTTTAGCAGAGGAATTGCCGTTGTCCACCTTGGAAAGTTTTGCCTTGGACCTTCGAGGAACTTCAGTGACAGAAAAATGCATAGCTGCAATGATCTCAGAAAAGTTGGTCAAGATCGATTGGTATTTTCAACTTGGTGATACCACCAAACATATTGATTCCTTGGATGCACTTCGTGAATGGCAGCAGCAACAAGCTTTGGCAGGAGCAGCAGGCTCTGCCCTACGGACATGTAAGAAGACTTGAGTCTATGGATACGGCATCGCAAAGCGATGACCCTTCAAACAATGGAACATTTTCATACATGTTGCATAAGAAAAAGGAAAGCTTTGGAATGCTTGAAGTGAAGTCTGCTTATCTCTGATTCTTGAATCAGTTTGGTCGTTCGTTGCATGTAAAATGCAAGGATTTCATGGGGGACATGACGGGAAACAGCAACGCAACGGCAGTGTTGGGTGTAAAGTTCAAAATTTTAAATCTCAGTCGGTTTGCGTCTTGTCCAGTGGTGTTCTCGCATCTTGAACAATCAACATTCACAGTTTCTACTCCGCAATCTTAGGATCTTTTAAATTCTTGGTGCATGCATCATTGCAGCTTTGTACGCAGAAAACCCCAAATGAAGAATCGGGAATTACGTGATGGCAAGTCATGAGTCTCATGAGTGTCATTTTGATAATATATTTTGTATCCACTTCACATTTTACACTCTCCAAGAGCTATGCCTTTCATCAACAAACAGCTTCAATTAGATTTTCAAACACATTGCCATGCGGCTTCCTGCGGGCTTCCTTGTTTTCCTCGTGTGTTTGCGGTTGGAGCCTTTGAAAGTTTGAAACGAACGCAGTGTGACCTGTGCCTTCGCAGCAAACGACCTTTACAGACGAGAAACCTGAGGCCAATTCACTCGAAGACCCTGGGGAATTCTGCTGCTTGGAGAAGTTTTTTTGCCAAAGGACCATGGATCAAAATCCAATAAAATTGTAGCATGATGATCATTTGATATGGTTAGGTGATGTTGGGTGTGGCAAGAATTTGGGGAAACATGGGAAATCAATGTAGTAAATCATAATGTGTTTTTGATGTTTTGAGGTTTGCGATGATGGCACAGAGATTTCTTTGAGGCAACTCCGAGCAAGGCAAGAAACCGAAACCACACACTTTTCATCACGATATGCAGATATGCAAAGAGCAACGTTTGTTTTTGATTGTTTCTTGAATGCATCTAGTGAGGCAGTTGACAAACGAATCTGCTGTCTAAGCCTCAGAAAAAGACACAAGCCTGATGTTTTTGGATGTTTTTGGCTTCCATGGTTTGTGCTCCCGAAATCAGAAAGTGAAGTGGCTGGGATTTAAGTTTATCAAGTGCAACACACCCTGACAAAAATAATCATCATCTACTACACGGCCATTAACCCTTCAAGACTTACGCTTTAGTTCCAGAGTAGATCCTCCAGGACAACTCTGCTGTTTTCTTGGGGAAATACCAGTCAGGTAGTGTTTATGGCTCATCCCTGTGAATTCCTATGATGGAATCGTGGAAGTAGTCTGTTCTCGCAATTGCTCTAGGCAAACGATGTTATGATCACGATTTGGCTGTATTCTGAACCAAATTACACTTTATTTGAAAAACAGGGGAAAAGCAAGGAAAAACACAGGGACTGGAAACAGCACCTGTAAAAGTTCCTCAGTCCAAAACGTGGAATTTAGCAAAGATGAAGCACAAAAATCCAGCAAATACTATAAGCCACTAGATATTAAACCCATTGCCGTTTTTTTTTTTTCGCTTGCATTATTTGTGCACTTTCGTCGCATTTGCTTTGCTTTTTTATTGGTCTTGATTCCTGACTTGCTTTTTCTAATTTCATTGATTAATCTGCATTTGTTCAACAAGATGCTTTACAGAATGCACCTGGATCCGGTTTCCATAACGCGTGATGATGTTCTCTCAACTTTGTACTGCCGTGGAACATATGGAGAATGCATTTGGCATATTGTTGCCACTCTTTCTTTTCTGAAAACAGGTAAAAACGGGTGACGTTTCACAAGCCAGGTGACTTCCCCCAAATCAAGCGTGGGCACTAGGAAGGGTGACTTTGGACAAACTCATGTGACTTAATGACTTAATGCGTCAGCACCTAGTTGTGTGTTTCATGGCATCCCGTTATTATGGCATGTTTGTCACCTTTGTCTCAGGCATGTGGTGCTCTGGAGGATCCACAAAATGCAGGTTGTGCTGAAGCAGTGCAATGGGCTTTTGAAAAGGGTCTCAAGCAGCACCCAGGCACAATGTCCGACATGTCTTCATGGGAATTGGGAACTCAAGGTTTCACTCGTGTTTTTTTTTTCAATGTTTCACTGGCTTGTTTGCGAAGGATGGTACTTTGTCCCATTGGGTACCATCAGCCGAACTGGCCCCAGTGATGCAAAGCTAGGTGACTTGCAGCCGCTTGGATGCAATGTGTGGTGTGTCATGGAAACGACTCCGTGGTGTGCTGCCTTTGGCTTCAAAACGCATCCTTTATCAGGCGTATTTTCTTTTGTGGGCGGGCTGGCAAAACGGCCCCAAAGCCAGCAGCTGAGAAATCATGTCTCAGTTTTTTGTGTTTTTGGTGACAAAGAGTGGCTTGTTTTTACCAGGAGCCACGTGAATCTAGAACCTGAATTTGTAATTAAAACCTCTTAGTCTCCAAGGTGTGGTCTGCCGCCCTGCGTTTGTACTTCACCACCATGCAATGCTTGTGAAGCACCTGAAGTGCCACCAAAGCTTTCAAAGGCACAGATGGGATTTTGATGGGATTTTGGAATGACCTGAATGACCTGGTGTCACTTGGAGATTCAATTTGACTTCTTCCTAGAGCTCACCTTGGGTGACACTTGCCACCGATCTCCACGGAGGCCTTCACACGCGTCAAGCACTTTGATTTTACAGGCTCGAAGATGATTGAAGTTTATCTGGGAGGAGCAAAATTGATGCTGAATTGATTGAAGGATAATCAGAAGATGCGCAAGATAAGGCAATCGATATATAGATCAATCTAGATCAATTTAGTGTCTATAATTGCTTTCATTGACATCCAAATCATGAAGATCAAGGTTTGCGTAGTGGCATAGTTCATCTCAACAGATATCCTTAGTTGTTGCAGATTCTATCTGGACATCTTCGCATCTGGACATGTGTTCTTGCAACAGTTTCAGTCCGAATTCCTCGGTAGATGCATAGTTGCTTCCGTGCCGGTCCTGTAATATCCAAAGTTGATAGTTTCTGAGTCATTGCCGACCATGTGACCTGGAACCGGTTGTCAACAAGTTCACAGAGAACATTTTGGAGTGGCATAGACTACTGAGTGACTATGTTCCCCTTGTCGTCAACACTTGTCAAATCCGCAGACTGTGCATTCAGGCGACGCCAAAAAAGAGTTTGATGTCGTGGAGCGACTTGGATCGCGCTTTCAGAGAAAACTTTGCAATATGTACATTGGAAGTCCCTCGATGTGCCTCAGGATTCCTGACCAGAACATGACTCACTCGTGTTCCAACTACGTGGATGATGGATCAACGGTCTTTACGAAAGATGGAAAGTTGGTTTTGAAGGTTTCTTCTGCCTGCCCAGACGGGACATGCTTGAATTCAGGCCTGGTGTCACAACGTTCATGTGCTCAACACTATAAATACTGTTTTATGCAATGAGAGTATTCTCGTAGATCTTTTGCAGCCTTGTGTTGGTCATCCCTTCCCCAAGCTATCCGATATCCAAGTACTGGTACACTAGTGCGGGGTGGATTGTTAGCCACCAGGTACTTGCTGAAAATCTCATTCTTAGAGTTGGTGCCACTGTGATACTAGTATCTTTACTAGGCAGATCAGAATACAGAATTTCATCATTTCGATGTGCCATAGTTTTCTGTAGGATTTCAGTGCCCTCAGAAAATCTGTCAGGAAGAGTCATGAGCAGAGATGCCTTCACGTATGGTTGCCTGACTCAGCATAGTCTATCTTTGGAATTGCTTCAGTGAATCTGACAAGATTGGAATCCTGCTCCATTACTTTGGGCGGGGACTCATCTAAAGCCCTCAGTGCTGCCGTAGTATTGATGCAAAGATTGATGAAATTGACATCTTTTCATGTCTTGGTCACATTGGACTGGTTGGTAAGGCGTCTTTACTTTTTCAGCCAAAGTGCCAAAATGCAATTCGGTTTGGCCTGCTTTGCAACTTGGCACTGAGCAAAACATCGAAGTTTTGGCTGTTTCCAATCCAACAAAGATACTTTTTTGTGAGGCTACCCACCGCAACACTTTCTCGTTTTTGCCTTGAAAACCTTGAGGTGGTTTTTACCTGAAAGTTCCAAAGGCAATGGAAAATATGGCCCTTGGCCTTGCAGTGGCGAGATTGATCTGCTGGAGACTGTGAATGATGATGCTCATGGTGCGTTCAATTTGGTTCAGGCCCTAGGTGAGTTTGCCAAGTTGGATTAAGCATAGCCGAATCATGTGATTTCAAACTGAACCCTTTTCCAGGGTTTTTGCCACTTGTGAAGAACATCTTAAGTTTAGAAACATCCTTTTCTACATCTTCTGCCGTATTTTTGACTCCATCGAATCTTCTATCCCAGGTCGCTGGTTTTGGTGCCCGTGGTGGCTGCTACGACCCAGCTGCTGTGACGTGTAATGCCTGTGCACCGCCCAGCTATTGTACGAGTACCACACTGGCAGATGCAGAAGCATCACATTTATTGGTAGAAGATTCTCGGGCAAAGTCACAAGGCACAATGATATATTAACGCACGAAATATGAAGATGCAAGAAATTATGAAAGAGATCGAAATTTGTGTTACAATTTCCATGGTGTGGTGGAAAGGTGGACTGATAGTATCATGACGAATTTCTGTATGAAAGCCTGGTAAGGATGATGTGAGGCGTGAGGCATTTCATTGTGTTTATTCAACTCGCAGCTGAGGATGTCAACTGTGCTGCTGGTGAAAACTCATGGAAGGAGCGACCAAGCATGTCGTTGTCTATTAGGTCCCAAAAGTCAAGGTTCAAAATCTGACAGTTTACCATAGGATGCATTGTTGGAATTGCGGTCATATTTGAGTACGTTCATGTTTCAAGCTGATACAAAATACGAGTTTTGCTGGAGGAACATCTCTTTGTGCTGGTTTGGCAGCGGGATGAAATCTCAGCCTTTTTGGATCCAACATTGTCCTACAATGCTGCGGGACAACTTGTCAGTGTGCAGGCGGGTGTCAAAGCAGCTTCAATTTTTCCACCAAGACATTTGCAGAACACCATGTTCCAGAAGTTTCCTGAATTTTCCAGATTTGATGTAGACTTTGGACCATGAAGAGTTTGCTTCAACTTGCTGTTGAATCAGGAGAAACATCGCCCTGGTGCTCCAACTTTCAAGACTTACAAGCGTGAAACAACGCCTACATGGAGTGCTGTCCAGGAGAGCGGTGTCATGGCTTTCTCGACGCAGAGTTTGAGAACTTTGCAAGCTTTTCTTCTCAAAGCTGGCAGTGCTTAGTGACAGACTTTCATTCTTTAGAGATATTGTGTGAGGACTACATGAACAAGTGCTTCCCTGGCCGACACACACCTGATGCACCCTTTGATATTCCAATGCAACTTGGTGTTAAAACTTGGTGTTAATGTTTCTGCGAGTGCCTCAAGACACATGGTGAACTCTGCAGACGAACCATGACCCCGAACTTCGGAATGTGACATATCTTTATATTTCGCAGTCATGCGCCAAGTCTGAAACAAGACGTCAATGATCTTTCAGTTTCAAAGACACTTACTTGTTTTTCAGGAAAATTGTCATGAACATTGCCGTGGGTGGCTATGGTGGTGCACCCTGCTATTGGGGTGAGAAAACCTGTGCTGGTAGCTGTGGTGCTGCCGTAGGGTCAGAGCTGATCATTTCAGACATCAGCGTTTGGCAGTAAGTCCCATCTCGCAGACAGAAAAATCTTCGTTGCATTCTTCGTTGCATCCGATCAAAGGACCCGGCCCCAGACTTGCAGATTAGCACTGAAAAGAGAGGATGGGATTTGCACACTTGCAACAGCTCAAAAATTGGATGATGGATGTATGGATGTCATTTTGAAATATGGAAAGGTCATCATGACATGACATCATATCATAGTATTTATGATACATCATAATTGTCATGATATGTCAATGATGTCACAGTGTCGTGTCTAGTCATGATTGGAGAATTGAACTTGGATTTGCCGTTTAGGGCTCCAGAAGAGGGTGGGGGAAATGCAGTGAGCGCCGCACAATTTGAATGAGGGACCGCACCAGGCTTGAGCCGCGTGCCTTGTTTTGTTCAATGTAAGTGTTATGGAAGCACGTCTGGAGTCTGTAACCACCTTGCAACCACACAGTTTTTGATTTCACATGTGAGGAGCCTTCGCAGAAGCTTGGACCGCCTGAGCACAGCCTGCAAGATTTGCTCATTTTTCAGTTGTCACTTTTTGGCCAAAAGACATTGTTGACCAAGTGTTGACAACGTTTTTTACTTTTCTGATTACACTGCTTTACAAGTAGCTTACATCTTACAGCACACGTCTTTCATCTTTGCATGTTCAGGCAAGACTCGGGTGCGGCGCAGAGACTCCGAGCGAAACTGTCCGGTTCCAAGACGCTTTAATGAAAAACCATTCAGCCATGTGACTTCAGAGCAGTAGTGACAAAAGTATACAAAAGTGCAATCTTTTTGGATCATCTTGGATCTTTCTATCACAATGTTGTGTTTTTTTGTTCTTGGTTCAAGATTTGCGAAACTCACCAGAACTTCAACTTTTGAGGCCGTGCTCGAAGAAAGCGCAGCAAGCACAGCTCCCGCCGTCGTCGTCGAAGCGGAACAGTCAAACGTGACGAAGGCCTTCAGCATTCTTTTTAAGTGTTGCCGTAAATGTCTTCATGATTTCAGATTGGACCCAGTCAGAGCATCACTCAGTCCATCACAATTAAAAGTAAAAAAAGTCAATAGACAAGTGTGAGAACATCCTGTCCCAACAGAATTCGAGAACTCTGATCATTGATCCTAATTGGCAAGGCCGAAAGCGGGTGGGTGCAAGAAGGTGCCAATTCTCCAAAAAACGAGTCGCCCATTTTCCCACCGCGGACTTGGCAGTTTGGCGAGTAGCGAAGTGGCACCCCGAAGTCGGCACTCGCCGAACTCGCAGGTCTTTAGAGGCACTCTTCCATTGGAGGAGCAGACTGTGATCGAAGTCAAACTAAAACATGGAAAAATAATATGATAGAACATGAATATGGCAAGAAACGTCATTTCACTGAAGCCTTTTGGAAGGCACGGTAACGACATGTAACGACATAGCTAGATAGCCGCTCTAAAGGAATGATGAGCATTTAAGAGATTTAAGAAAATATAATCAAATCATCCTTAAGAATTCGGACTTGATCAATTTGGTTGATTTCGTTTTTGCATGATTAGACTCCAAGCACTGGGTCACTGACCAACGTCGTGGCAAGACCTTTTCACAGCCCTGGGGTTTTTTCAAGGCTTTGCAGGGCAGTTGGAGCGGTTAAGCCAAAGCGGTTGGATGCTGTCTGTGGGGCCTTTTGACGGTTTCTTTGAGCGACCAGGAAGGCGTTGGAGAGTGGAGAACTCAGAAACTTGAGTCCAACTTGGGGCAAGACAAAAGCCACGAAATGGGAGATGTATAGAGATGTATAGAGAGAAATGTGATCATGTGATCTTTGATCTTCTAAGAATTTGAAACACTTTGCGGCAAAGATCTCCTAGGAAAGGTTTGATGTCGGCTGTTGGATGGCCGTGGTGTATCCAGGCAGTTGGGAATTGGACAGCACCGCTTCCGAAGAAACTGTCTGAGCCTCGCAGATTCAATCTGTCCCAAGATACCGACGATATCTATTTTCAAACGATTTTGGAAACCTGACAAATCACAAAAACATCAAGTACATATAATTCAATTATTCAATTGATTCATATCCATACCACATGACATTTCAATATGCAATCCCTACCTGGTGAGTCTTGAAAGATGGACAGAGTCAGGCTGGTGATTATGAGGTATAGTGCAACAGCACCCAGCCAACTGTAACGGTGAGCCCATGACAGCAAAGCCATCGACCCGCAGCTGTGAAGCTCCTCCCTCATTCTTTGTCGTTTCCTGCGAACTTTTCTGTCAACATCATGGGCCGTTCAGATCGTTCACTTGCAAAAGTACTTCTCTGTCTTCTGGTGGGAGTCCTTTGCGAAGATGTGGAGCACGAACGCGTTTTGGCAGCAAGGTATGTACATAATGTACACATGTGTACACCGGTTCCAAGCCAGAATGCAACATCAGAGTTTATGAGGTGAAACATGATGGTAAAACAACAAAGCTATCACACCTTCTTGTTCTTGTTACTACTGTTATATCATCATCATCATCATCATCATCATCATCATCATCATCATCATCATCATCATCATCATCATCATCATCATCATCATCATCATCATCATCATCATCGATTTGACATAAGACATCATAAGACTTACATGGCTTTGTCAAGCTTTCGTTGGGCATTCCTGCAGACCTGGACTTGAACCCCAACTGATGACGGAAAAAAGACCAGAAAACGATTAGAACAAATATGAAGGAAGAGAAACTTGAAACAAGTGGATAAACACATCGAATTCCACACTTGTATATTTGTCAGACTATTTCAAGATATTGTCATTGAATGGCCTGCCAAATGGGAGGACCAAAGTGGATGTCACTTTCCTATTGGAAGGGCAACAAGACTGCCGACACCAACGAGACCAAGCAGGCAACACAGTACCCCTGCGGTTGTGCCAACAAGAAGGGCCTTCTTGCGCCAAAGGCAGGGTTCAATATCAATGCTGCATGAAGCTGCGATATCATTCACATCTCATCAAATCTGCCATTCCATCTCGATTTCTGAGGGCTTCCCGCCCAGGTGGCCTTGTCGGAGTTCAGCATCAAGCCAGATGAAAAGTGTACCGGTCCTGCAGTACATCTGTCACAGACAGAGGGCAAGTACTGCAGCTGCGACAAGGGCAAAGCCGCAAATTGGGATGTGGCGCTTGGCGAGGACGGATGAGTAGGAAATCCAAAGTCAGACAGATTCAGAGTAGAAAAACACATTCAAAGTGAGGTGCAAATTCAGCTCATCCATGTTGAGACGTTTTGGTTCCAAGGCCCAAAAGGCAGTGGATGATGCGGTGTCTCCAATGGTCAAAGAAATGATGGAGACCATCAGTGCGCTCCAGGAGACTGAAGAAACTGAAGTTGTGTAGACTTCATCGAATGTCAAGTCTTGATCGTTGTTGCTCCAAGGCACCTGACGAATTTTGACAATTTTTTCCCCAGGAAGAGCTTGGAATGATCGTTGACAGCTCCTCCATGAAGAAGCTGAAGCCGAAGGTCACAAGTTTCCCGCGCAAAGAGGGCGAGGGCCTTTGGGTGTGCTGCTGCCAGAGCCATGCAGCAGGTAAGTGCAGGAGAGGTTTATCTGCAAGCCATGGCAAGCAAGCAAATGTCACCCGGATGGTGCAGCAAGATGCTGCTTGTGATTGGATTTTCGGTAACTTTTACAAGGGGGTTGACGGACGAAGAAATCACGATTCCCTTCGCTTCAAGACCGATAGATCTTATAAAGATTTAGTAAATTTGCTCACTGTTTCGACATGTTTCGACCGTGTCGAAAAAGTTGTGCAGGAAAAATGCTGAGATCAGTGGATGGAAAGGAGTACATCATGAAGCTCCGCTCGAAGCCTGTGACCCTGAGCAATGAATGTCATAGAAATGACAACAGCACAAGCTGTGCTTAAGCGAACAAAAAAAAGGTGCAGAGGAGCGGATCATGGTCACATATTGAGTTGTTGAGATTTGTTGAGTGTGTGTTTTGTATGATCCACTTCTTTTCTGCTTAAGAAGGATTGAGCGTGACTTTCGAACAATCAACTTCTTATCTTCTACAAGAATGTACTGCACGAAGTCGACAAAACATGCAAAAACAATCAAAAACACACGAACATCTCTGACTTTGTCAAGACCATATGACATGCTGAATTCTGACTGTTACTCCGCACCAAGAACTTCATTTGCATGACCTGATTGCCAAAACTCACGGGGTGAACTTTGGACAAACTAAGGAGAAATTATTAATTAAGATATTAGGATTAAAATTTCGACAAGATATGAAGTAGAGAAACATTGCGTCAATGTGACACTGTGGCAGCCTGAGGTCAGAAGCACTTCCCAGGCGGTTCGGTGAAGCGGTGAAGCGCGAGCTTTCCGGGCAAACGTTTCTCCAAAGAGCCACCTCAGATGGAGACCTTAAATGAAAATTAGGGGATCCTTCTGAGATAGTGCTACTAAAACATCGCTATATATCTTTACGTAAAATATGTACATAGTAGTATATTCTGCCATATCATCATGGTACCTTGATTTTGTGTAAGGGAACAATGTGAAAGTGAAATTTCAAGGGTTTCAGCGCGCAGCGAGGTTCTGAATCCCCCGATGTCGTCGATTCCCAGCGGCGCGCTGCTGCAATTCCCCGTGTTGCCGTGGTGCCAGGGACCGGAACGCTCTTTGCCGGCCCGGGCCGCGGAAGTGAACACGGGAAATGGATGGAAATGGAAGACAAAAAACACAACTTCAAACGAACTCTCTCTCTCTCTCTCTACACACAGCTTGGACGGGGTGAGGCGGGTGAGCTTGGAGTTTGCTTGTTGGGCTTCACCTTTGTAGAAGATATCGACACTACCAGCCAAAGAAAGTGTGTCTAAACATGTGCTTTTGTCATCTTTTGCCAAGGAATGTATGACATGATATGACTACGATCATGATTGACTATACAGTAGCAGTAACTTAGTCTATAGAATTACAATAATTACATGCAAGTATTGTACCCTTTGTATTGCCAACGTAGTCACTCCGAAAGATTTGAGTCCCTTGTGTTTTCCTGGACATTTGCACAGTGCCCGGCACTGTGAAAGAGGCGGGTCCACGGCACCATGCGATTGGCCGGTCATGGCCTGTCATCACATCCTGGCTACCGCTGCAGCTCGAGAGCGACAAATCGCAGACGAAGCTTTTTCGAGATGTTCCAGGAGGAGTTCTTCGGAGAGTTCTTGGTTCCAAGATCTGGAAAGATATTGGAAGATCGAGCTCTTGATGGGTCAGAGGAGATGAGTTGCAGCCAAAATCTGCATGGGTTCAACTGATGGAACATGGAAGATGCAATCCAATATGATCTCATGTAACTAGCACCCGGCCCCAATGTCCATCCTGGTTTAATATGTGGGGTGATAAGACTGACATCGAGTGTCATATTCAAATTGCACAGTAATCAGGAGAACATTTGATAGCAGGATCTGTAGGATAAGACCTTTGAGTCGTTCTTTTAGGACTTGAATGGGTACAGGTCAAGCGTTAACAACCACCTTCGCATGTTTTTGCGATAAGATAGACTTAGGGGTTCAACAGCATCAAACTAAGCATCACCAACACGCAGAGGTGGGAACGCGTTGGCAAGTCTATTGCGACCTGGTCCTCAGCCTTGGTCATTTCTGTGGAGTGAAAAGTGTTCTTTGTTGCTGAGATGCGAACGTGCGCATTTCAGCTGGTAAAATTTTTTCCAAACTTTCCGGGGAACGTACGTGAGAGTAATATACAGATATATACAGTGTACACGTCGTACATATTCTTTATTTTCAAAGCCAAGGCAGTGACAGTTCATACTTGCAATAAATCATTTTTCTGAAATGTCAGTGCAGCGCAGTGTGCAGCATTCCTGAGGCGTTCTGAAGCCAACATTATTTTTCAAACATTTGCGTGTCAGCAATGCAAATCAACCTGCGAGGACGGAGTCTTAGCGGACTTCGACCGTGGTGTGGTGGAACGGACGGGCAACCAGCCCAAAGAGTTGCTTGACAGAAAGGAGGAAACACTGGAGACTCACAGAGAAAACAACATTGAAATCTCGGCCATGTTTTGCGTTTAGTTTTGGGAAATTTCAGCTACAAAATGAAGGATGATAGTGATGACTCTGATACAAGTAACTATGATGTGTGTTTCTTCAGGGCATGTATAGACATTTCTAGACATTTCTAGATCGTTATAGATCCTCTCTGCATGGTTGTGGTGTACGTGCTCCTTCTTTGATAGTTTAACTTGCGGAAGGACAAGGATTTTTTGCACTGCTTTGCACCTATTCTCTGTCCTGCAAAAGTTCGTTAAAGACGCAACAGCTTGCGTTTTTTGTGACATGGACCAAGGTTCTCACGACGTGGAAAGTGTTGCTGACATGTTGGTGTGAAGTTGTGAAGCAGCCTTGCTCCCTGGACCAGTCGCCATATTTCACAGCAAATGACAGGATGTGGCGCCGTTTAGCCCCACCACGAACCAAGGAGTTCTTTGTGCTGGTGCTTAGGTTCGTCAAGTGTCGAAATAGTCTTTTGGCGTGGCTCTGAAAGTTCTTTGTTGCATTGTTTCAATGTTCCACTGCTTCCAAGCCCCTGCATATTTCATCATACCCCAGTGCTCCATTGTACTGTGATTTGCCTGGAGTGCTCATCCTCAGATGACACCTCAATCATTTGGCCATCTTTATGTTTTCATGTTCCTCCAGTTTCATTGCCAATGTCAGTTAGCAGTTAGCATTATGTTGCAGACACTCTGTGGCACAGTGATGTGTTCGTGCTCAGGCCAAATTGGATTGGATGCAAGGTGGAACAGAGCTCTGGACTGCGGCAGTGATTGCAAGATATTGCAAGTTTTTGCGTGGTCTGACATTTCCCGTGAGACAAGACTCTGATATACTCTGATAAACTGATACACTCTGATTTTTCCGTCTGACACAGTCACTGTGATTTCTAAAATCCTGCATGCTGGAGATGACAAGCTTAGCTTGCAGGAAATACTTGCAGCCTTTGTGCCCAGCTGTGCTAACTGGTTCTCCCATGGGTGACTGGGTGGGGATTCTCAACACTTTGCGCATTTCGTCGAGATGTCGGGGCTCGGAAGTTGAGTTTTCACCCGAAGGCGGCACCACAGAAAGTCCGTTGGTGTGAGAAGAATCTACGCCTCTCTGCCGACAGAGCCACTTGGAGTGCCAATCCGAAACGATGAACGGATCAAAGCTGGCTTGATTGGATCAGGCGCAGTAGCCAAGTCACCTTAAATCTCTCGAATCAAATCCATACCAGGACCATATCATATATTGTCACATGACATTCTCAAAAAAGAGGATATGATTTCCAATTTTAGCTTTTAGGAGGACGGTTTTCCTGTGACTTGATAGTGTCTCACCGACACTGAAGTGTGTCATGACAAAAATCTGTTCTCGAATTTCTGATATCATTTGCATGGAGACAACCGAGAGAACTCAGGTCCTTGTTGTGAATGCTAGTGACAAAGCATTGTTCAGCCATCCTGGTGCAATCCTTGTGGATGACCGTGCTGAGTATCGCCGGGAAACCAATGAGACCCTGAGCCGAAGCAAACAAATGACAACTTCCGAAATGTCCCATTTGGAACTGTGATTTTGTTTGAAAGTCTTCGTGATGGAAACAAATGCGATTACTTGATATTTGTACATTAAATGGAATTATATACTGCTAAGTAGGATATCTTACGACACTTGCAGCATGATTTCCCAAAGCTCGATCTCGATGCACTCAACGCTGAGGCGATGATTGGGAGGCCCGTGGCGGCATCTTCGTCCACTTTAGGGAGGCCACAGTGTAGAGCTCAGTAGACAGGCAATGAGTTGTGATGCCTTGATTTAAGTAAGGAAGTGTCAGTTTCATTAACAATGGATTCTTTTTTATTATAAATGTCGTTTTTTAATTGGTTTTAGTGGTACTAAGTTACTAAACCCCAAAGAAAATCTTGACTTTTGCTAAGGAATCCATCGCGATGGCTGCAGCCTTAGGTTTCTCTCTAGGATTTCTTGGGACCTAGGGGTTATAGGTGCAGCAAGCTATATGACAACACATCAAGATGATTAAATATGCAACGCTGCTTCAGTGCTTCTGTGTTCATGGTTTGAAATAAAAACAAACTGGATCACTATGACAATCTATAGAATGCAGAACACTTCGATGCATGTTGCTTGTCGATCTTGGTTCTTGCATTTCTTCAAGGTGAAGGAAGCTCTACAGAAACTTTGCTATTGCGGTGCCTTGCCACCGGGACCTGGTCTCCCTATGTCTCCCTGTTGGGAACTGAGATGCTGAGTTCGGAGCATCCGTCCATCGTAACATGAGAAGTACTTCAAATGCCCCCAAATCTATGCAGTCTTTTTGCTGTGTACCGCTATCATTTTTGCCGTGTATTTGCCGTGTATCACCCAACCTTTGCCTATTTCATCTTCTTCTGCCTTCTGACATTAGGATCTCTGAATGATTCTGAATGCTTTCCTGATGATCCTTTGCGCAATTGCACCATGGCAGCATCTGGAATTCTGCAGAAGCTTAACTCCAACAATGTAGAAAAGTGTATGCAAAAAAAGATGGAGGAACAAATGATCATGCTAACGCTACTAAACTGTTCTTTTTTCCGATATAATTTGATTGGAGTGATCGTAAGATTTTCTTAGTGTCCTTTGAGGTTTATATCTTTGACAAGCTGATCCTGCTTGGCCTCTCCACAGATGAGAGTTGGTTTCACGCGCAAAGCAATCGGCACGTTTGACATACCTTGATTAGCAGCCGGACACCTGCAGAATCGCCAGCATGTCTCTGGGACCACACAGAATGCTCAATTTGAAACTTAGACTTCAGAGTTTGTAGCCCACTTGTATCATGGAAAAGACTGCCAGAATCTTGAATGTAGGGGGTTGCTTCGCCTATTGGTTTAGGTGGATTTCAAGTTTCAACCCAGAATTTTTTAGGTTGCTTGATTCGGAGCGTAGCCCAGCGAGTCAAAGTGACCCAAAGCATATACATCAATACAACAAAAAACGGAAAACAAAAAATAGATAATTTTATCCGTTATTGTTTATATTTAACTTTTATTTGTTGAATTAAACAATGAAATAAGAAATGCAAGTATGTTTCATTGATTTTTAACTTTCGCCGTAGCCATTTTGGCTCAAGATAGTAGTGATTTTGACTCAAGAAACTATTCAACGTTGTTTGTTCATTCTGCTTGGAGTGCAAGAGATACGGCAATGGAAGAGATAGGGGCAAGGGAAAGAGGACTCTCTATTAATAGTTTTTGATAATTATAATATTATTTTCAAATATTTCTTTACATCAATATTATCAAAAGAATAAAATTGATCATTTCCCGTTATCATATCTTTAGAATGATTATTATCGCATGCATGAATGTATATATCATAATATTTTAATAATATCTTTTTTCATTTTTAAACTTATATCTTCAATATTTCTTAAATGTCCAGAAAATAAAAAAATGCTATTTTCAAAATTGCATTCTTTAAAACAATGATTTCTTAAATTTGATTTTAAAGTATTAATTTTAAAGAATGAAACAATTCATATTCATATTTGTCGTTGATTTTCAACTTTCACGTAGCCATTTTGGCTCAAGAAACTGTTGACTTGGAAAACCCGCCTTACCCAAGCAAGAGCAGAGATGGCAGCAGTGCTGTCGATATGGCGGTAGTTTTGTGTGATGCCCGTGCGTTGTGCAACGAAAAGGATGGAAGTGCATGGGCAATTTACGGAGTTGGAAGTGGAATTCAACTGGAAATCAACGTGGTACACGTAAGCCGAAAGGTCTACGACTTCCAGTTCAAAGGCACAGGTTTTGTTTTGTTGGGGGACTTGGAGAGCTTGTGATTGGATCATGGACCAGAATCTGGTGTCCATTGCAGATTGTGATGCATGCATGTTGGATTTGAAGGCAACTTTGCATGCTGGGCAGCATCTTGCAAGCGTCCCCTCCATTCTAGCAATAAGGCAATAGCTCGTTCAACTTTTTTCCGGATAGAACCCCTTGAAGCGTTGTGGCAGAGCTCAACACGTCGTTCACCTTTCCCTACATCTTGAAGATTTGATACGATTTGATATCACTCCATACGCAGACTTTCTTGAACGCGACGTTTTGACCATTTACCCTTCCCCTTGCCAATCTCGTAGTACTTGCAATGATCGCTGTCCAATGTCCTCTTCCACGGTGCTTTGCCACATCGCTGCATCCCCCTAAATTCGCCAACAGTTCACCGAGCAGGCTGTATGGCTTGACATGAAAAAAACAGTGGTAGATGTTAGTAGACTCCGTCAAAAGGATTCGACAGAGATGTTCGGGTGAGTGTTTGATGCAGTGTTTTACGACAGTTTCGGGCACTGACCAGTGTTAAGTCTGTTTGTCCTACAGCCTGTTCAGAATGCTGTTGCGAAGGGCAGCGGTTCAAGATGCAGACGACACTCCACAGCGATGGCATTTAGAGAAGAGCGTCCAATTGTTGTGAAAGTTCATATTTTGGCTGGAAGAATGCTGAGAAGTCGTTCTGCATTCACGCTATCTCCACCTTAGACTGTAGCGAGGGATACAACTCCTCAGCTTGCCAGGCTCAACAAAATCCAATACAAACTTCAACCCAAGCAGAAAGCCAGGAAATCAACGTAAACTTCCGACTGCATTGCGTTGTGTGCTTTTCCAAGGATGTATCTCCAGGCGCTGAAGGTTTGCGCAGGTGACATGCCGTCCACACACCACTGAAACGACTGGTTTCCGAGCTGCGCTTGGTGTTTTGCATACCCTTGCCGATGATCACCGGAGCGTAGGTGGATGGTAACTTCAAGATGAAGTTGCCTCGGCCAACAAGCAACACACACACACCAACAAGCAACACACACACCAACACCAACACCACCACCACCACCACCACCACCACCAACAACAACAACAACAACAACAACAACAACAACAACAACCACCACCACCACCACAACAACCAACAACAACAACACTCAAACAGGAAGCAATCATTACAGGCCCCGCAAATCGGATGTTGGGTTCAATTTCCACCCCAGGTTGGACGTTTAAAAGCAAGTTTACCTCGGGAAGTAGGCCTTTCAACCCGGAAAGAAAGGAGAAAGTCTTCCAACCATCATTTTTCAAGAGCCATGAACGTCGTGGTCGAGCTTATTAGAGCTGACACTGAGCGGCTAGGACGCCTGCGGGAGGAGGTGGGCGGGATGTTTTGGCATCCTTTCGATCTTAGTCTTTTTTTCAATGATTGTTTTAGGCTCCTTTCTTTGGAAGATGGGGCAAATAAATATATAGAATAGTTTCATTTATTGGACAAATTTTGGCTGGTCCTCCCTTGCCCCATGTTGATGCAGCAGCCCACGGTGAGATCAGAGAACGGCGCAGAAGGGAGCGCCGGCGGTTGGTCCAAACCTGGGCGGACTACCTTTTCAGCGGCTTCTGCGCCGGCGTCTGCTTCGACGAAGCTGAAGAGTAGGCGCTTGGGACTTGGTCACATCTGGGAGTTTTGCCCGAATTATTCTTGACAAATGTCAGTGGTATTCAGTGGTGTTTGCTGCCGGTATTTGGCAGTTTTATCACATCCTCCAATTCGCGAGTGCGCTGGAAATGAATGGAACTGACATGGTTGCTTGAGACTTTATAGAATTGGCGAGTCAATCGATAAGAATTTGTAGGCAATGTGCGCCCCCATGAAGTGCATCAAACTCTTCCGGGGTTTTTGCAGCAGCTTAGACCAGAATCTCTGACTGTTCTCGGTCTACATGAGCTGCAAATTGGAATCTTTCGTTCATCTATCGGGAAGTGTACACATGTTGCGTGCCCTGCATGTTCGAGTTGTAAGCTCAACTTTTCACAAGTCTTTCTACGCATGTTATCCCTGGAGCCTTTGGCAGCAGTCCCAGATGATTGCACTCACGGGCCGTTTCCGTGGTGCTCCAATGTACTCCTGATGTCCAACGGCGCAGGGTCAAGGCACTGTAGGACATGTAAAATCAACTAAACTGATTTGCAGAATCCGAACTCATGTGCAGAATTGGTCCAGTTTCTTGATTCCATGTTGTGATTTCTGATAGGTACTTGACATGTCAAAACCCTCCTCCGTCTCAAAGCAATTAAATCTGATGCAACAAAATGATTCGTGTTTTGAGTGATCTGGAAATTTATTCCAATAACCGTAATTATAGAAGTATTGTGTTATACTTGCCGCCCCTCATGTCCTCTATTTAAATAGGCCCACAAGTTTTCAATAGTTTTAAAGCATGTCTCATCATTCCTTTCACTATTAAAGGCCTTTCAAAATCAGCTGGCGATTCAGCATGTATTTTTTTCGTGCTTTTATCTGCACGTACCAATCAGCTACTTGGAAGCTCCATCAGTGGGGGCTTTGCACGCCGATGGAAGCCTTTAGAAGTGAATGTGCAAAAGTGTTTTTCAATAGGTGTTGGTGTGCTGCTGTGCCAAGGATTTTTGACAAACTGTTTCGTGAGGGGTTTGTAGCTCTGAATTTCATTGTGGGTTGTTGTGACTTCCCTTGGATTGGCTTTACTTGAAGTCTTCCATGTTCCATTCATCCAAAATATGCTGTCTTGTAGAAATTATTTTGTGTGTGGAACCGCATCCATTTTGGGGGGAACATCAATGCCTACTTGAATGAACTTTGATGATACATCAGGTTGCAGAGAAGTTTCCATCACACTATGTGAACCGCTCACCTAGGTAAATTCCACTTTTGAGAAACATCCATTTTTACCAACACGACTATGAAACTCCCTGTGGCTGCGATCCTGCTTCCGTTCACTGGTTTGAGCTCTGACCTGCGGACGTTGGAGAAAATGAAAAAAATCTCGCCTCCGATTTGCATGAATCTGAACCAACGGACATTTGAAGTTTCAATCAGACAATAACTCAGAATCTCAAAGCCTTTGAGTTTGGTTTTTGTGTTGCAAAGGATTTTTTAGAAGTTCGTGGTGTGCTTTCTCGTTGACTCGAAACAGACTAGTCATGAGAATTGGATGAGATCGAAATTATTCGGATGCGATGCTGTTTGGCTTGCAGAAAGTGCCCAAAGGAGGGTACAATTCGAACAATCCCTCTTGCTCTTCATTTGTCCCCCCGAGAGGTCTGCTGTTTTCGGTTCAAAGCGTTTTAAGACAAAATGTTGAGAAAGATTCAGAGTCATTTGTTTAGATCTGTTTGGTTCAGGTGCCTGAAAACCATGGGAACCGAAGCAATGTGCAGATCTCAGGACTTTGATGAGTCCGGCAATTTGCTCTTACGTGTTTTTTGCTGTCTCTGTCCCACCCAGGTTTGGCCTTACTGGCAAAGATTTTGTGATCCTTGCCGCAGATGGTCAGGCTAGACATCAACCGGATCCGCAACATGCCAGTCAGACATTCCTGGATTTTGGTCTCAAGAAAGATGATTGTTTTTTGGCATAAAACATGGATACATCGGTTCAGATAGGGTGACACTTTATGACACAAGATACTGCAACATGACAGTTTGCAACCAGTGACTTGGACGGCCCAAGTTTCCAGGCAGCTTATTCGATCATCCGTCTCAAGAACGATGCAGACAAGATCTGGAAGGTGCATATTTGATATCATTTGAATATCATTTGATACGACCTGCGTCGACATCCGATGATCGCCAGGTGGGGAACATGCTCTTTGCATGCTCTGGGCCTCCAGCAGACACTGCCAACTTTGTCTGGGAGCTTAGACATTTTCCATATAGTCGGTCCTGGCTTTCCCTTTGAGATTTCGCCTTTTGCCTCCTTCAGATGGAATTCATTGAGAAGAACGTGAAGCTCAACGAGCTGAGAACTGGCATCCCCATGACCACAAAGGCAGAAAAAGTGAGATCTTGTTTAAGATGGAAAGTAAGACACTCTTGTCATCCACAATTTTACTCCTGGAAATGTGCCAAACGTTGGGCTTTCCAAAATTTCAGAACAATGTAGGCATGCAGTTTTTGTGCGAGCAACTAATCTACCAAGTTCTTGATGGCACGCGGGACCCCCTGTGTTTCTCTGACTGTCAGCTTCTCCTGGGTGAGGCAGCTGCTAGCTTCACCCGCAACGAGTTGGCCCATGCCTTGCGGAAAGGGCCCTTCCAGGCCGACAAACCATGCCAAAAAGTGGGAATTCATGCTTCTACTCCTTGTAACCCCGCCGGAAGGATCGATCATTTGATTTGGTATGGAATTTGTTATAGCCGAAGATACAGACACTTGTTATCTACATATGTCATACGTTTCCATCTCTTTGCAATGTTTTGATCTCACCATGGAGGACATCATGGATCACATCCCTTACTTTCTGATTACTGCCTGCTCCACTGCTCCGCTGATTTATTTGAAGCACTTCGCAAATTGATAGACCACGACTTTCAAAGAAAACCGCGAGGCAGATCTGCTCATTGCCGGAGTGGACAATGACAGCCCCAGTCTTTATTTCATGGTGGATGTCTCAGATGCAGTGTTTGCATAAAAGTGTGGTGTGATGCGCTCCGGTGACCAGCGTTTCCAATCGTTTTGAAGGACTATTTGGCCAGTAGCGAGAAGGTGAACAAGGTGCACTGCATCAGTTTGAAGGGACCCTTTGAGAGGATTGTTACTTCGGCCAACTCTTGATTCCTGTTGGAATACGAATTCTCTCAGATGAGCGGATGCTCACTGCTGTTAAAGGGGGATGGGCAATGACGTGTTTCTTTTGAAGCAGATGTTTTGGTGCCAGCAAAAGTGAAAGATGCCAACCATGTACATCACTTGTGTTTGTTTGTGCATGACATTTGCAAAACGAGGCCGCCCATGGCTACGGCGCCATGTTCACCCTGGGTTTGATGGTCTTGACCTCAGATGCGGGTGGAAGATGCTATTTGTTCAATGTCATCTAAAGATCGTATCAAGATATTATAAATTATACACACAGTGCAGTTTCGTGTCAAGGGCTCGGCATTTTTTCAAGTCCGGATTCAAAAATATAGCAAGAGCAGTGAAATGGACAAGGTTTGAGATAGACACCAAGACACAAAAGTGGACACAGACACGATGGCTGGCAAGTGGGCAGAAATTTGAATGGCAACCGCCAAGGACCGTTACTGGAAGCCTGACCTCACTGAAGCAGAGGCTGGTTGCGACTTGTAGCAGGATTGAAACTTGTGGAAGGATCTAGAAAGCACCTGAAGCAGCAGACCTGCTTTGGCGCTCCAAATCGTCACCCATGTGACTCTAAAGTCCTTTGCAGCCTCAATAGTTGAATCGTTTGAGCTTTTCAGACTTGCTTTCATCAAGGCCATTGACATCATCAAGAAGTGCATCAAGGAGTTGGAGACGTGTCTTGGTCTAAATGAGCCATCACCAATTCTTCCACAAAAACTAATCAGAATGTGTGGGTGTGTGACGCAATACTTGCAATCATCAGCCCTGATCAGCTGATTATTTTTTGTCTTTAGATTTTCTCCATCAACTCTCTGCGTCACGGGTGCCTTCCAGTTGTTATTGCGGGAGGCGCTTCATCGTAGATCTGCCTGGCTTCAAGTGTCATGGCCCTGGTGTCACAAAGCAGGCTTCACGCGTTTCGCTGTGTGAGACGCCCGGGCATGCTGGTGGCAATTCAGATTTGTTTGATCTAAGGCAAAATTGTGAGCAAGACTGGGATCAAGGAAGTGCAGTCATGAACTTAAATGGCTGCAAGGCTTCTAGAAGAGCAGTGTTTGAACGATCTGTTTCAGCAATCACAGGGATGTTGCCCGGTTGCCCCAGTGACAAAACATGAAAATAGTGGATGGCAGCATGTCAGAGTTTCGTTTGACTAGCTACTTGATGCCAAGGCTTTGAGAGAACTGGGCATGCTCCGAAAATGGGCAACCTTAGCTCCAATGTCATCCTTGGCAAAAGACCAAATTCAAGAAGAGTGATCGAGAAACACTTGTTTCATTTGTTTCTCTAGATTTGATTTAGATTCTGCAAAGTTTGGGAATTTGGAGCCAGGGTCCTATGGATTTCACAGTGAAAGGCGTTGAGGATGCCGGCAGGACAAGTGCTCCGACGGCGCATGTCAGTCTGAACAGGACGTGTGGCTGGCCTAAAGAGGAAAAAGGTGTTGTGAGTTCGTTTCAAGAAACGTGTGTGGTCAGAACTTTTAACAACTAAAACAACAAAATGTTTGTTGTTTCTGGAATCTTGTTGGTGCTTTAAGAAATGAAAATCGGTATGCTTCCTTACATCTTTTCATGAATAAAGAGCGTTGTTCATCAGCTTAGCTTGAAAGTTTTTTCCCAAATCAGCTTTGGACTGCTTCCTTTTTCATGTGTTGAAATCTATGGCTTTGGAAAGTTTGACTGCTTGAACCTCTTTGTTCTTCCATGTTTTGTAGGTCTTTGGACCAAAACTTGGAAAAATAGAGCCGAGAGTAGTGTCAGAAAAAAACATTTTTTGATGTCCAAATTGAAAGTGGCTCATGTGTGACTATCAACTCTTTTGTTACTCCTGACCCCAAAACGTTCGAAGCTTAACGATGAAATCAAACCTGAACAAGAATGAGTTCCAAGCCCAATAGTCCAGTCCTTTTGTTTTTGGGTGGGTTTGGATAATACATGTTTGTCAGATGTTTGATGGGTTATGAAATGCGAGGCAGTGACATGGGGTTTCCGTGGAGTTCTGTTGTTTTTTTTTGTGGCTCAAAGCACTGTCTACCTGTTCTGTGCCACGTTTGGCACGATGAATTTCACTGGTGAATGGATAGTCCGGAGCCTTAAAGGGAAGGGAAATTGAATGGTGGGCTGGCAACCCTGACAAAACCCATCACTTTTTTCAATGGGATGGATGGCGGTTTGGTGATTTCCAAGCCATTTCCTAAGGCAAAGATGTGGTTGAAAGCATCATCCAATTGCCTGCATAAATAGATGGGCGGCCATCAGGTTCCAGGTGACTGTTCTTTTTGTTCTTTCTCGCCTGTGATTGTTTGACCCTTTGAAATGTCGCAATCGAGAATGGGTTGGGTGATGGAATTCATGTCCTGCATTGGTAACATAAGTTGGGATGGTTGAGAGTTCCATGGTCATTTTGTTGGAATACCCTCTTGAACGGCTGGAACCCCCAAAATGGAGGTTTTTCTCAGATTCCAGCCGTTAGTTTCCAGCGGTGTATTTACCACTATCAACCTAGCTGGTGAATCATTCCTAGATGTCGAGATGATCCAATTTGACCTGCGGAGACGGCTCGCCCAGCAGGTAAAAATTGGTTTGCCAGATTTTCTCCATCATTCGTATAACCGTCATTGATTGGTGTGGCATCAGCACCCCAGTTAATAAGTGGTAACAAAAAACCGGTGGGAATCACAACTTCAAACAAGTTCTGTCCCCCCATAGGCTGCTATTCCCCTTCCCGCTTCCAAAGAGATGCCAGAAACACGTTAAATAACTCTGACACAAAAAATATCATCATTTCCGATGTAAGAACCCAAAAATTGTGGTTTTAGATATGTTTCCTTCTTCCAAGGGTGGCATTCACAGCTTCCATGTAAATTTGCAGGGATGTAGGCCCTCTAACACATACACAGAGAAAGATGTTTTTCCTTTTCCAAAGGTGGGATATGCTAGTTCCCTGGAGAGTAAACCTTCGCCCCTATCAAATCGCCGCGCTGCGCCTTGCCTTGTTTTGTTTGCAGGGGCTATGCCTTGCGCTATGCCGGCGAGGCTGGGTTCTTTTCTTGGGGTTTGTCGTGGATTTAACGAAAAAGAACAAACAAATAGTCTGCCAGTTCATTGAACATATACTCCCCCGAAAACTAGTATATCCCCCTGAAAAATGCGGGTTGGAAGACTACACTTGCTGGCAATATTTGGCAGTCGTTCACATCGTCTAATTCGTTAGTGCACTGGAAATGACATGGTTGCTTGAGAATAGAATAGAATTGGCGAGTCAATAGGCAATAAGTTGTAGGGAATGCGCACCCCCATTGAGCTTTGGTGTGAGGGTGCGTGGATGTGTGTGGCCAGGAGTTTGTTGAATCTTGTTGACCAATGTCTTGGTTGGACTTTTTGTGTCGGAGTTGCCTGGCTGCATTCTTGAAAGGATTTGTGAAGCTGATTCTTGCCTAACCAAAGAACATTTATGTCAATGTCGAGCAGTTGAGCTGTTTCAAAAGGCTCCCATTTAAGATTTAAGTTTTGACGGATTTCGATATCGCTTTGGTAATAAGGGTGAAAGGATGATGCATCAGATTTGTCAGTCGGAATTCATCGAGAAGAACGTAAAACTCAACGAGCTGAGAACTCACATCTTCATGTCCACAAAGGCAGAAAGAAAGCGATCTTGTTTGAGATGGACAGTAAGACACTCTTGTCAGCCACAATTTTACTCTTGGAAATGTGCCAAACATTGGGCTTTCCAAATTTTCAGAACACTGTAGGCATGCCGCTTTTTTTCTGAGCAACTAATTTACCAAGTCCTTGATGGCACATGGGACCCCCTGTCTTTCTCTGACTGTCAGCTTCTCCTTGGTGAGGCAGCTGCTAGCTTCACCCGCAACGAGTTGGCCCATGCCTTGAGGAAAGGGCCCTTCCAGGCGGACAAAACATGCCAAGGGGATCTGTTCGAACTTGGAAGATGCAGACACTTTTTGCAATATTTTGATCTCACTATGGAGGACATCATTGGTTTCCTGATTACATTCCTTACTTTTCGACTGCTGCCTGCTCCACTGATTTGATTGAATCACTTCTCAGACCCCAAGACTCGTGAAGAAAACAGCAAGGCAGATCTGCTCATTTTCAGAGACCAACGTCACAAAAGGACCATTGAACACCTATGCGTTAGAGTTCAGGAGTGTGTGGAAAACCTTCAAACATGCTTCAAGACAAGTGATGATTAGTAGTTACTATGTTGTTATTTTTGGTCCTTTAAAACTGCACTGCTTTGTACTATCACGTCCTTGAATTCTCTCGCATGTGTTGGGAGTTACTTGGATTGGAAATTGGAAATGATTGGAATTGGTTGGCATCACATGTTCACTTGACCAAAAAACCAAGACTTTTGAAGCCTCAAGGAGGCAGAGCTGATTGTCGCTGGTGCGCAGTTGGCTGCAGTCCGACACCGAAATGTTTTCAACTCCCACCATCCCGTTTTCGTCGAGTTGTTGAATCAAGTTGATGCTGTCCAAATGCAATGAAATCGATTTCTGTGAATATCTTGTGATGTTTGATAGGATGTTAAGTTTAGTTTTTGTTTGCTAGTTGAAATGTAATTCAAATCCTTTACAAAAAAGTCAACACAGGGATTTTGGATGGATGATTGTCCTTGTTTATGGATGTTTCATTGGATGAAGTTGCTACAAGGATGTCATCAAATTGTCATAGAGTTGTCAGGTCGAAACATCGAAGTTAACAATGCCAGAGCCCGAGCTACCGCATCAGTGAATCGAATGTGGTCAAACAAACGCGGTGAAGATTCTCTGAGGATTCTGTCATTTGGAGCACGGGGAAATTGAATGAAAATGAGATTCTCCATGATCTCATTCATGCTACTGCCTTGGCTGTGAGACATCATTTGACTGCCCAGCTTGGACAGTGGCCTTTGCATTCCGCATTTTCAGGCTCTGCAAGTGGGACGGTGCTGACAAAGGTTCAGCCGTATTCAGTCCCAAGCTCCCAATGAATCGGGGCACTGCTCATGGCCATGATTGGAGGACTTTTGTTGTCCCCATTCCTTTTCATCCTCCAGAATTGCAACAATGTCAATGCCTTGCGACCGGAGATGCTGGCCGTGGAGTTGAAAGTTGAAGATGATGAAAGCTGTTTGGGTACGTGTCACCCTCGAAATCAAGCACGTCATCAGGGTGAATTCACGATGGCTCTGCAAGATGTCCAAGCTGTCGGATATGGATCGTATTTTATCACCGAAACTTCCTGCCAGACTGGACCACTTGGCAGTGACAGCATGGTGAGCGTCGTGCCACGCTTGGATGAAGAAAACCCCATCAACAAGTCCAATCTCTTGGTCTCTGTGGAGCCGCGAAAGCTGGCACACCTGCATGGAGACAGATTGCAAATTTGTGTCTCTGAAAATGGTGAAGGACGATGTTTATGCAGGCGGAGCTGACATAAGAGAAGTGTTTAGAGACTGTTTAAAGACTCAAAAGGCTTCAAAAGTGCAACGAGCAGCAAGTTGAGACAGCATAGAATGAGAGGACATATGACACAGGACGACGATTTAAGCGGCCACTAGGGGGATGTTGTAAGTCATCAGAATTGATTGCTATACACAACGGATATAGCGGTCCCAGATGCAATTGACAAGCCTCAGTGTGTTGTCTGTGCCTTGTGGTTTCGGCAAGCGCCTGCAGATTGGAACCTGCAGCGCCACCGAGCAACGGACGCATGCTACCCGCTTTGCAGCAAACTTTTGCACGAGTTTCACACAACAAGATGCAGGACATGCTGGTTGGCACAGATCACTGAACTCGCTGAACTTGGTTCAACCTTTTTTCATTCTTCATGCCAGTCTTCAGTGTTTTGTGATAGAGATACTGTGATACAGACAGGGGAAACACCAGGCTCAGGCTATGCAGAGTCGCTTAATGCTGAATTGCGCTGGGCATTTTCAAAGTGGTGGATCGATCGTGTAGATAATTTGATTTCAGGATTGCAAACTTTGTTTGAAACCTGCAGGATGTGGAGGCAAAGCTCCTGACACTATCCTATGACTGCCCAGAACGCTTTCCAATTGACCTTGTCGTTCCTTGGAGACTATTGTGATTGGGGGGTGATTGGTGTGTGGATCCACAATGCGGTAGATTGGGGCTGTTCCTTTGACATGTCAGCTTCCCAACACCAATGATTCGAAAACAGATGATCAATGATTGCTTCCATATCCATGACCGGATTCCCTATCCATCCGGCTGATGCCTGATGCAAGTAAGGTGCTATTGCTCATCATTTTCTTTGTGGCTTTGCTATTGGTTTTGGTGCATACAGCTCGCAGCATTTGGAGGGTTGCCTTTGCTGACAGCCGGGAAGCAGGGCCACCATCTATAGAAATTGAGGACGGTTGTAGTTTATCGGTAGAGAGCTTCCCACCCCAAGACTGGAAGGGTTTTGGGCCATAAAATGACAGTAGCTGCCAAGTAGATCAATTACATTGTCCCCAACATTGTTGCACAGCTCTGACAAGTTCAATCATCGTGGAGTGATCCAAGTGAGAGCCATCAGAGTCTTCAAGCTGATTGGGTCATCATTGGTCCAATGGTCCAATGTTACAACCTTTCATAGAAGATGTTTGAGATTGTTTGAATATTTTCGTCAAATCCCTCCATCCACACAGTTTCACAGCTGGCTTCAGGACTCGGCACTGCAAATTCCAAGTCCCTCGATGACTTTGAAGGCGGGAGCGCTTCAGGCGTTGCGGCTCACGACGCTCATGACTTCGTTGGAAGCTGTGGTCTTGAACCAGATTCGAAGCTCGGACAAGAAAGATATGACAAGATCCAACTCGCTGAGAACCTTTCAACCATTTCGAGCCACGGAACTATGATGACTTGAATCAGTTAATCCTAACGCCAAAGCATTTCTTTTTCAAGAGTGACGGGTTTTTGAGGTGGGCTACGGGTTTCTGAGTCTGGATGAAGGCAAAAAACTATCCAAAACCAAAACCTTTCCAAAACCTTCAACTTCCAGTCTAGCCGGGCTTGATTTGGTTGTCAGGAAGTCAATCTGATGAGAGAATTGTCCTTTGCGTCATTCTATGGCCGTGTATTTTCGGTTTGCTTGGTCTTTGGCGCTCCTTTCGAAGCATGTGCCAAGTGCAGCTCGCACACGCGGTGCTGGAATGTGGTGTTTGCTTGACGCAACCAGCAAATGCTCAGTTGTATGACCTGTGTACTGCAATTGGGATTCTTGGACCAACCGAAATCGCGACTGAAGTCTTTCAGTTCAGTCCAACGAATACATCGGCAATGCAATTGCATGGATTCGTTTGAGAATCCGACATCCTTTTCCTCCCTTTTCCAATCTTTTCAACATCGTATTCTCATATCCAAGACAGAACTGTAAATTGATTGTCGGATGAGTTCTTGGATTTCATTTCGACATTTGAATGCAACATATTGCAACACTGCATTTCAGGACGTTGATGTTGGCAATCTGTGTTGCTGCTGCGTTGGTGCAGAATGGATTCTACACGTGCTTTGTGATGATTTTCGGTTTGTTTCTTGGTCCTTCGCTGAGCATTTTGGGTGAACTACAAAAAGCACGTGGCCAAGACACTGCGCTGAGAGAGACGGAGGAAAGGTTTCGAATCAAAGGACTCCGGGAACCAGTCTGGCATGACAAGAGTTTGCTGTGGAAGTTCATGTTCAAAGGTCACCACCGGCAAAAGACCAGTACTGTTGTTGGACGGCTTTGATATTAGTGCTGGCTTGATAGTACTGGTACTTGTCTAAAGGGCGAATGAATGATCTTGAGATTGCCCGATGTCGACATGCGTAGGAATAAGGGAAGACTTGTTGAGATGGTGGCTCAAGTACTTTTGTCAGAAAGGTCCTTGCTGCTGTTTGCAGATGAGCAACTAAGACGCTGCTCGATTGTTGCCGCCCATTTTGACAGGACTACTTCGCCTTTTTCAGACTGCGGCCAGTGATGAGCCAGTCCCAATGACCAAAGTCGAGGCAAAGTTTGTGGAGGGCAAAGTGAAGACTCTTCCGTTCAGTGCATTGGTTACTGCAGGAAGGGAGCGGGTTCGAAAGTGTGAAGGCAAAATATTATGTATCAATTTGTATCGAGTATCTTGTGATAATTTGTTGTACCTACACTGTAGCTACAAGGTGAGATACATGGCCCTCCCTCGAAGTGCTTTGAATCGTTTTTACTGCCGTTTTAATCCAGAGGACGAAGTGATAGCATGAACTTGGACGAGATTGAAGATGAGGGTCCAGAGGCTCCAGGCCATTGCAATGCCTTCAACTTACTTGATCTTTCCTGGCAGCCCCAAGCTCTTTTCCACCTGACGGGATCGTTTGCAGGCGCCTTGTTTTCACTTGATTCTAATTCTACCGCAGATTGACATATCAGTCAACTGATAATCATCTCTCGTGGAACGTTCACAGTCTCACTAAACCAGGAGCTTGTCTGAACACGTGCTGCTGTCACTCAAAACGTGTTCAGATTTTTCCAGTGATGAACATGTCCGGCCGTTTGAATTTGCATAATTTTGCAACTCAGCCATGCTGAAATGTTTGTTTTTCGCCAGGATTCTTCACACTGCCTTTGCTCTTTCTGGCTGGTGGTGTGCTACTAGCCTTTTCCATATTTCAAGCCGGAGCCTATTTCTGCACTCCAGCTTCGTTAGCGAATTTGAGCCTGGCCAACGGTGAGCTTGGCATGTTCGGCTTTCGACCATGGATCCGAGAGTACGAGGCGCTGGCTTGATGGATTAATGGATCGGTTATAGTTATGATGGGTTGATCTTGTTGATTTTACTGATCTTGTTGATCTAACCGAGTTGTAACATCAATATACCGCCATACACCACCAGTAGTGACTCAATTCATCTTGAATAACAATCACCTGTCACCTATCCTTCCATTCTACAATCTCTCCCATACCTAAAATCTTGTAGCTCTAAGTTGGAGGTGAAGTTGGACCTCAGCTTTGCCGATGCTTTCGTGGTAGCCACTGCTGAGAATGCCTCCATTGCGCATCTGAAGGGATCCAAAGACGAGAGTCAAACGGTCTACGGCACTGTGGAGCTCAGGAGCCATGGCTCATGTTGGTATGTTGGATGGGAAGCATGGAGAAAATGCTGGAAGAGATTCCGTATTACTCATCGCCTGGCGATGAAAATTTTCCAAATTGTTCCAATATACATACGACATGACGACATGACATGTCTTGAACTATTCACACCTTCCAAGATGCAGAAGCTATATCGTTCATGTTTGTGGACCTACAGCACGCCCTGTCCAAAAACATTATAAAGTCAGGTCATTTCAGCTTTTCCCTCCGAAGCTTGTTTCTGTTGACCCGTGGCTGACATGTTGTCAGGGCTGCCAGCCAAGAAAGAGCCCCATCCCCCTGTTGTGCTGAGGAACATGCTAGCGCCGCGAATGAGCGGCGTCAACGTCAAAGGCTTGCGCGAAACGGAAGAAAGCTACTCCGTGCTTTTCACACCCGTCGCTACCCTTCCTATCAGCATGAAGATTTCCAGTGGCAACTACACAAAATGTGTACCATGGAGCGAAATTCCAGGCCCGAATGATTTCCGGGTTCGTTTTTTAAGCTTGGTCTTGTCCATGGTGTGGGTCACTCCAGGACATTTTGCGGTGTGTGCTTAAAGTTGAACTTTTCTGCCATTTCTGCATCCAGATTTTCAAGTTCATGTTGTCTTAAGACGAGGCAGTTACATAGCTCTAGTTTCTTGTCACGTAAGCAAGTAAGTAATGAAGTCTTCAAGGTCAATCATCAATTTATAACAATTTATCCACATCCGTTGCATTCATCACGTTGAGAATATGCTGCACTTCCTGGCAGGTTCAGTGCTCGCTTTGCCGCCAGACCTCGGAGCTCTCACCGTGGAAGTTGCTTTGACAGACTTTGAGCTTGGCATCCCTCAACCTTGCAGAGCCAATATAACTTCTAAGACTCTTGGATCAAACCATGAATCAAGCAGTTCATGGGTCACGCTGGGTCGTGAGTCCGAATCTTGACAGCACCTTGATCTCAGCTGTGTCTAAGGAAGGTCTACACAGAATTCTGCGATTATGAGCAGCATAGCACTGACTTTGCCTGCAGAAACGGTGGTAACATTAGCTCATGCAGCTCGGTTTGAATCTGCGCTTAGGGTTAAAAGTTCAGCGGACCTGATTGAAGATTGGGTTCACAGGAGTTCCATCGTAGGTGCATTCTGGTGGTTTCAGACGGTAGGTGGGTTCTGTAGGTGTATTATGGTGCATGTATGTCGAATTTTAGAATAAGTTCCCCTTCCTGTTGGGGATTGCCTCCACTTTAACGCTTAAATTATGTCTCCTGTGCAGTTTTCCAGTCCTAAGTAGATTCTCATGCTGAGTGAAGAAGCATGAACATGGAGCGCGAGGCAAGAGATCTTGCCAAACATCCTGCAGTCATGATCCACATTGCTTGGCCTCGTTTGCTGCGAAACACGGGTGCTACAGAGCAAAACGACCCGCATCAAAAAGTTGCGATGAAGACTTCGATGCTCAGCATGCCAATGATCGGCATTGGCTACCAAGAGAATCGATGAAAGGTGGGATGGTGCCTAAAATCTGATATGATTTTGTACAATATAATATGATAGAAGAACATGTAGTTGAGCATGTTGAGACATTCACCACCAAAGTCAGAAGTTGGAAATTCAGAATTAAAGATTGTCGCCATCGATGGGGTCTTCAAGATCTAAGAGATATCACCCTTGGATCGACAGAATCTTCAATCAGGAGGTGGATGATTAATACATAGGTCACTGGGTTTCAAAAGTTAATAAGACCTGGATACCAGCGACACCCTTCCAGCGACGCCAGCGACACCTCCCAGCCATCCGCGATCCTCTCTCCGCAGCGACGCCCCCCAGCGCGACACCCTCCCGCGACACCCGGCGCATCACGTCGCCGAAATTCTGGCATCACTCAACTCACCTCTGCACTCTGAAGTAAGAACCCCTATAGGGAAAGTTTGGGGAATGATGATCATTGGTTGAGTATGACATATCATGACTCTGAGTCCAGACGTCGAACTGCATGTCATCTGCCAATTCTGGGCCAGGCCGCTTGTGCCCAGTGGGTGGAGAGACCAGGTGTGCGGAGGTGATGGCTCTCAACAAAGAATGGAAACTTCGATTTGAAAATGTGCAGCCAGAATGGCTCAACGAGTTTCTCAGCTCCTGATTAACCCTCGGATTGGAAGTCTCCGGGAAGAGATGCTATTCAGCTAGTGTAAGAGTTGGATTTAAAGAAAGAAATAACCGCCAGCACCACTACGCCCATAGAGGGTACAATAGGAGTCAGACTTTCATAGAGATCTTCAAATGTTAGAGGTTGCTAAGCTGGTGCCTGTATCTTCAATGTGCTGAACACGCCAGGTTAGCAGGCTTGAAGCTGGGCCTATCACTGGCTGGTGGATCTCAGACGTTTGATAGCAATGAGGAGATCGTACAACTTCGCTTGGGTGAACCACAGGCAAGGTCTGCAGAAAGTCACCCGAAAGAGTAGTAAGCAGTGAGTGTATCTTATACCAGTAGTACTGCGCGAGGCGGTGGCGGAAGTTTCAAGAATAGGAAACGTATAGGAGAAATTGGTTGTTGTGACAAAGCAAAAACACTGACTAATTGTCCAATCGTCCAACTCACAAAATGTTTGATGGACTAACTGACTAAATTGACGTACTGACTTACTGGCTATAGCTAACTGACTACCCGACCAATTGACTAACTGACTAAATCATTGACTGATGAACTGACTAATTGACGAACTGACTAACTGACAAATTCATTGCTTGATTAACTGATTAGCTGACTCATTGACTAACATACTAATTGACTACCTGACTACATGACTAACTGACATCGAAACTTCAAAAATTGCTCCGAATCTGAGGTGTTTTGTCATTTTGACTTGAAAATGCGCTTCGCGCCACAGTTGCCAATTTTCATTTCTCGGCTGAACAGGTACCTCCGCGCCCGCCGCTTTAGCGAGCCTACTTTGCGAACATCCGGAACCACGAACCATTGAAAAACACAGCGATCTGCGACTTTCCTAACATTTCGCGCGCGTGTATGTTCTTTCTAGTGACTCCGCTCGCGTTTTGATCTTCTTTCTTCTGCCTTGACTTCTCTAGTCTGCTTTTCAACTGTCCATATTGTCGGAAGTTATAGACTTCTAAACTTCCTGCGATAAGTTTGCCCAAGTAGGAGCAAGTGCGACTTCCTCATTTCTCGGCGCTTTGTTTTTATTTCAAGTTTGTGCATCGGATTGAGCGAGAGCTGCATTTAATGATCTCAATTCCTGACTTGGAAGAACAGGTTTTGGCAGTCTTGGTCAACATCATTGCCTATCGATGGAATGGTGAGAGAATTTCACTAGATGTAGCAGCTGTTGTGAATGAAGAAAGTGGGGTGGCATTGACATTGAAGCGATACCAACCACAATATTTACGCAACATGACCATGTTCTTTGCGCCACTCCTCAGCGATTCTTATTTTTCACCATCTTGGAATGCAACTCCTGTTGAAATTGTTGAGACCCACGATGCCAGAAGAGTTTTCGAGAAAAAATGCCATGAAAGTGCCTTCTTGCAAACGAGATTCAATGTTTGCGGCAACGACTTGGGCTGGCAAACCAAGATTGCGAAGACCTCCTTGCAAGTATGGAAACCAGATGCAACACTGATATTTTTCAGGACCGAGACTTTGAAGGAAGCGCCTTTCTTCAGCTCCCAGAAATCACTGAAGCCACAACGAGTGACAATAGTGTATGAAAATTCCGAAAGTCCGGCATTTTGGGCAATTCCCGAGAACCAATGTGTTTTTCATGTCCTGGAGGTTGATGAGGTTGAGAAACGTGGCATTCCTGCGGATGATGCAGAGGCTGCAGCAGAATCAGCACGGATCGCTTTGGGATCCACACCTGCAGCTTTATGCATCTACGTCTCCCGGAAATGTGATGCAATCCAGATGATATCTCCTATTCCAATGCCTTTTCCTATGAGCCTTTTTAAGCTCAATCCAAGGAATAAAATTGAGGGTTTGCCTGAAATAGGCAGTTTCAAAGTGATCAATGTGACAGCTGAAGCTTTCGCGCTCATGTATGTAAACGAGGTGAATTCCAAAGCCGTCACAACTCGACCAGCCCACGTCTTCAGCTCAATTTTTGCACCGCTTCTGCAGTGCTACCGGGCACGAGGCCCACCGTGGCCAGAGTGGGTGGAGCCAGAGAGCTGGGAGGCAGACTTGGAAGGAAGGGACCGGGTTTGGTCGGGGTGGAAGATGGACCCAGATGCCGTAGCCATCAAAGTCCAGCACGTTGAGGTTGTTCAGATGCCTGTGGTTGTGGAGATGAAGGACATCTTGCACGGCATGACATCCAGCAGTTCACAGGCGGATGACGAGCTCATCAGGGATATGTGTGATTTTCTGTTCAAGCCTGCAAACTGTCGACGGAGGCCAGCTGAAATGGGAGATCTCGACAGGATTCAAGAAACTGTGATGGCTGGTGCTTTCAGCACAGGCAATGGAGATGTTCTTCAATTGGTGGAAAAACACTGCTTCAAATTCCGGCAGATGAGTGCCAGTATCCAGGCCAGCACCGTATCGCTTGCATGGCAAAATGTGAAGACACATTTCAATGGCTTGCAGCTGCTGAATGCAAGTCTGCGTTCTGGTGACACAGATTTTGCACGGGCTTTGCTGGAATTTTCAACATCTAGCGAGTGTTCGGAATGCGCCGAAACAGTGAAACACCTTTTTCAGCAGGAAGGACACAGTTGGCCACTGAACTTCCAAAGATTCACGCTCTACATGAATGAAAACTACAAAACTCTACTGGATACAAGAGGACAAAATCCCACCGCGCCATGGATTTGTACGGAGGAGTTGTGGATTGGGCGGCCCATAGGCCATTATGTACCATTCCATTGTGATGACTCATGTGCTTTTGCTTTGCGCGAGTTTTTGCATCAATTCGCCACTTGTTCCACGGCTTTCACATCGCTCGTCATCGACCTGCTGCTGGATGCTGCTGGAGTTGAGGAATTGATTGAGACCCTGAAGTCAGAGCTTCCTAAGGTCCTTGATCTCTCAGTGGTTCCTGATGGTGCACAGAAGCTAGTGCAAAAAGTCGCAGTGTTGGAAGAATTGCCCAACTTGCAGATTTTGAAATTGAGGATCCGTGCGAGCAGTTATGGTGGGGACAAAGTCAAGGTTGTCGAGTTTGCCAAGGATTTGATCCAGAAAGCACCTACAAAGCTCACTGAGGTCGACTTGCAGGTGGATGAGTATGGCTTTAAAGGTGATGGCGCAGCGCCCACAGCCATGGCCAACATGATAGGTGCCCTTCCATCATTGAAGCGGTTTAGAGTCGGTATGAACTCAGACGTTATATTCATCTCAGAAGCTAAACCTGCACTTGCCAGTTTCGTGGCGGCGGTGACTGCCAATACTTCACACACAAAGCTCGAGTCTTTCTCCTTCATGTGCCCGAGCATTTCAGGGGACCTGAGGAATGAATATGAAAGGTTCGGGAAAGCTCTAGCTTCAATGCCTGAACTCCGAGAGATCAACATGACATGGTGCCGATGGGAAGACTCCGACAAAGACGCCTTTCTGCCACATTTCATCACCAAAAAGCCGGCAACGTTGAGGAAGCTTCTGTTGAAGGGTGCAAGGCTCAGAGACCACGACCTGCAGACCGTGTCAAAGATCATTGAGAAACAGCCCCTGGAAGTCATCGACATCAGCACAAATCGTGGGGTGTCCGATCAAGGACTTCACCATATTTCCGAAGCATTGGGCAATTTACAGAAGTTGACCCCAGCCGTTCCTTGCCACTTGCGCGAGGTCTATGCGCTAGCTGCGTAAAGTGACGGACAGAGGGATACAAGAGTTGTTCCAAAGTCTGCAGAATTGTCCGAACCTGACCCTGCTGGACGTCTCCACCCCATCACTGAGGCAGAGAAGTTACCTGAGCACTTATGCTACGATCGAGATGGCCATGAAAGCCAGGCGGTTCAGTTGGCCAAATATCACACGTTTGGTGGTGACCTATGTGAATCGAGAGTACAATCTTGTAGAGGTTGATCCATTGTAGGTGTCAAAAAGACATTGCCATTGGTCCGAAAGCGCAAGAGAAAAACAGATTGCAATTGGGCGACAGTGTGTTTGGTGCAACCACACTGAGCTTCCGATTGTTGTGCATCTACGAACCAGGCATTGCACAGAGTCAATAGGAATCACGTTGGATAGAAGGCTTGTTTAGGTTGCAAGAGCCAACGTAAGAGGGGGTGAGGTGAAGTTGCGTTGCCACGTTGCCGAGGTTCTGGGTGGTTTTTTTCTCCCTTCACATCAAGGCTCTCAGGAAAAAGTCATGAATTTGAATCTGTTTCAACACATATTTGAGCCGATACAGCCACTACAGCCACCACATGTTTAATGCTCATACATCTTTCCAAACATGTTTTTTGCATTTCGACATGTTTAATGTTCATACATGTTTCCAAACATGTTTTTCGCATTTCTTTTGTATTTGGAATGTCTAACTTGGAAAGGAATTTCTCTATCTTACTGTGATTGACGCCCGTGAAACATGGTATGACCAGGCTGGAAGAGTTGGAGTCGTCAATGGAACAGGCTGCGACCTTGTGACGTGAAAGCTGTGTTGCAGATGACTGCATGTAGGCAATGTAAACTACTCCAATAAGTTTGATGTGAAAACGAGAAAAAATGATGTGACCCAAAAACTTGGAGAAAAACGAGAAAAAAAAGGAATTTACAGTAAATGGAAAGTGACACAAGAAGATGGATTTATTTTTCAAATTGGTTTTTGCTGTTTTTGCCGAAGCTTTGCAATTCATTTTTCTACCTGTTTTTCCATTGGTGCGGCTGAAAGTCAAGTGTCGCATTCATCAATCTTTCATCTGAGTTTGCAAATCGAAGATCGCAAAATATCCAGAACTTCCAGATATTTTGTCCAATTTGTCCTTGCGCAGATGAAACACATCTCTTCGTCTTTCTAGATCAGATGAGCTATTGGTTTGCAATTCAATTGGATTGACTCGTGAACATTTCATTCCTGCGAGATACTGTTGCGTCATTTGAGTGCGTTTCAAAGTACAGGCACTTGTCCACCAAATCATCCGCTCCCTGGGGAACAAAAAACCATGAAGACATGTAAGACAGCTTCGTCGGTTTTTCTACTATTTGGTTTGAACTTTCCAGGGAAACAGTCATCATCTTGAAGATAATTGCTGGTTTTGAGAAACTCCATGTCTAGCTGACCCATTTTGATGACACACAGTGGCCTTCTTGAGGTCAAACACTGACTTTATCCATACAACATCCTACAAGAACTGTCTTTCCCGAGAGTCTTTTGCTTGTGCCTCAAATCATGGTCGGATACGATTGTCTCGCAAGTTGGGACAATCTTAATGCCACAATATTCTCAGAAGTTTGTGCACTGGATGTTGGTGTGCATGCATACAGATGTATCTTGATGTATACATGAGTTGCATTTTTGTCGACGCATAATGCATGATGGCGGGTTGAGAAGTCTGAGATTGCAGGTTGAGAAGGTGGCGGCGATGCCGCAGCCTTTTGAGTTTGCTGAAGATCTGACGATGAACTTGGCATTGACCAGAGCGACACTTGGCATTGACCAGATGCAGACTTTGCAATGTTTTGATCTCACTCTGGAGGACATCATTGGTTTCTTGATTACATTCCTTACTTTTCGACTGCTGCCTGCTCCACTGATTTGATTGAATCACTTCTCAGACCCCAAGGCTCTTGAAGATAACAGCAAGGCAGATCTGCTCATTTTCGGAGACCAACGTCAAAAAGGACCATTGAAAACCTATGCGTTAGAGTTCAGGTGCGTGTGGAAAATCTTCAAACATGCTTCAAGACAAGTAATGCTTAGTACTGGTAGTTACTATCTTGTCATTTTTGATCCTTTAAAACTGCACTGCTTTGTACTATCACGTCCTTGAATTCTCGCGCATGTGTTGGGATTTACTTGGATTGGAAATTGGAAATGATTGGAATTGGTTGGCATCACATGTTCACTTGACCAAAAACATAGACTTTTGAAGCCTCAAGGAGGCAGAGCTGATTGTCGCTGGTGCGCAGTTGGCTGCAGTCCGACACCGAAATGTTTTCAACTCCCACCATCCCGTTTTCGTTGAGTTGTTGAATCAAGTTGATGCTGTCCAAATGCAATGAAATGGATTTCTGTGAATGTCTGGTGATGTTTGATAGGATGTGAAGTTCAGTTTTTGTTTGCTAGTTAAAATGTAATTTAAATCCTTTACAAAAAAAGTCAACACGGGGATTTGGGATGGATGATTGTCCTTGTTAATGGATGTTTCATTGGATGAAGTTGCTACAAGGATGTCATCAAATTGTCATAGAGTTGTCAGGTCGAAACATCAAAGTGAACAATGCCAGAGCCCGAACACGGTGAAGATTCTCTGAGGATTCTGTCATTTGGAGCATGGTGAAAATGAATGAAAATGAGATTTTCCATGATCTCATTCATGCTACTGCCTTGGCTGTGAAAGTCACCACTTTTTCTCCTCAGACATCATTTGACTGCCCAGCTTGGACAGTGGCCTTTGCATTCCGCATTTTCAGGCTCTGCAAGTGGGACGGTGCTGACAAAGGTTCAGCCGTTTTCAGTCCCAAGCTCTCAATGAATCGGGGCACCGCTGATGGCCATGATTGGAGGACTCTTGTTGTCCCCATTCCTTTTTATCCTCCAGAATTGCAACCATGTCAATGCCTTGCGACCGGAGATGCTGGCCGTGGAGTTGAAAGTTGAAGATGATGAAAGCTGCTTGGGCACATGTCACCCTCGAAATCAAGCACGTCATCAGGGTGAATTCACGATGGCTCTGCAAGATGTCCAAGCTGTCGGATATGGATCGTATTTTATCACCGAAACTTCCTGCCAGACTGGACCACTTGGCAGTGGCAGCATGGTGAGCGTCGTGCCACGCTTGGATGAAGAAAACCCCATCAACAATTCCAATCTCTTGATCTCTGTGGAGCCGCGAAAGCTGGCACACCTGCATGGAGACAGATTGCAAATTTGTGTCTCTGAAAATGGTGAAGGACGATGTTTATGCAGGCAGAGCTGACATAAGATAAAGTGTTTAGAGACTGTTTAAAGACTCAAAAGGCTTCAAAAGTGCAACGAGCAGCAAGTTGAGACAGCATAGAATGAGAGGACATAGGACGACGATTTTCGATGACAACAGCACTCATCGGTTGGAGATGCTGAGATTTCTTAGTATAATCTTAGTCAAGTGAGCATGGATGTTGTGGGTACCGGGTAGGGGACACTTAGGTTTGTTTCCTTGGTCCCATATTTCGAAACGGACACTACTGTTGATGGAAGAAATCCTGCACCAGTTGATATGATAGATTTCCCATTATTTGCAAGGTTTTATACATCCCAGGTGGTGCAGGATTTCTTCCATCAACAGTAGGACACCGGTGGGATGTTGTAAGTCATCAGAATTGATTGCTATCGCTGCGATACACAAGGGATATAGCGGTCCCAGTTCCAATTGAAAAGCCTCAGTGTGTTTTCTGTGCCTTGTGGTTTCGGCAAGCGCCTGCAGATTGGAACCTGCGGCGCCACCGAGCAACGGACGCATGCTACCCGTTTTGCAGCAAACTTTTGCACGAGTTTCACACAACAAGATGCAGGACATGCTGGTTGGCATAGAACACTGAACTCGCTGAACTTGTTTGAACCTTTCTTCATTCTTCATGCCAGTCTTCAGTGTTTTGTGATAGAGATACTGTGATACAGACAGGGGAAAGACCAGGCTCTGTCAGGCTATGCAGACTCGCTTAATGCAGACAGAACAGCGCTGGGCATTTTTAAAGCAATGGAGATTTGATTTCAGGATTGCAATCCCAGTCCAATCCCTGTTTGAAACTTGCAGGATGTGGAGGCAAAGCTCCTGACACTATCCTATGACTGCCCAGAACGCTTTCCAATTGACCTTGTCGTTCCTTGGAGACTATTGTGATTGGGGGGTGATTGGCGTGTGGATCCACAATGCCATAGACTAGGGGCTGTTCCTTTGACATGTCGGCCTCCAACAGTAGTGACTCGAAAACAGGTGATCAATGATTGACTTCCATATACATTACCGGATACCATGCAGTTAGCTGATGCATGATGCAACTGAGGTGCTGTTGCTTCTCATTTTCTTTGTGGCTTTGCTATTGGTTTTGGTGCATACAGCTCGCAGCATTTGGAGGGTAGCCTTTGCTGACAGCAGGGAAGCAGGGCCACCATCTATAGAAATTGAGGACGGTTGTCGTTTATCGGTAGAGAGCTTCTCACCCCAACACTGGAAGGGTTTTTGCCGTGTAGTGGCCGCAGCTGCCAAGTACTGTAGATCAAGCACAGCTCTGATAAGTTCAATCATCGTGGGGTGATGCAAGTGAGAGCTATCAGAGTCTTCAAGCTGATCGGGTCATGATTGGTCCAATGTTACAACCTTTCACAGAAGATGTTTGATATTCTTTGAATATGTTTGCCAAATCCCTCCATCCACACAGTTTCACAGCTGGCTTCAGGACTCGGCACTGCAAATTCCAAGTCCCTCAATGAATTTGAAGGCCGGAGCCCTTCAGGCGTTGCGGCTCACGACGCTCATGACTTCGTTGGAAGCTGTGGTCTTGAACCAGATTCGAAACTCGGACAAGATATGAGATGCTCCAGTTCTCTGAGAACCTTTCAACCGTTTCGAGCCACGGAACTATGATGACTTTAATCATTTAATCCTGACACCAAAAGCAGTCAAGAATGATAGGTTTTTGAGCTGGAACACAGATTTCTGAGTCTGGGTGAAGGCAAAAAACTATCTCCAAAACCTTCAACTTCCAGTCTAGCCGGGCTTGATTTGGTTGTCAGGAAGTCAATCTGATGAGAGAATCGTCCTTTGCGTCATTTTATGGCCGTGTGTTTTTGGTTTGCTTGGTCTTTGGCGCTCCTTTCGAAGCATGTGCCAAGTGCAGCTCGCACACGCGGTGCTGGAACGTGGTGTTTGCTTAACGCAACCGGCAAATGCTCAGTTGTATGACCTGTGTACTGCAATTGGGATTCTTGGACCAACCGAAATTGCAACCGGAGCCTTTCAGTTCAGTCCAACGAATATATCCGCAATGCAATGCATGGATTGGTTTGAGAATCCGACATCCTTTTCCTCCCTTTTCAATCTTTTTCACACAGCATTCTCATATCCAAGACAGAACAAGAAATTGATTGAAGGATGAATTAAAGAATTTCATTTGGACATTTGAATGCAACATAGTGCAACATAATGCAACACTGCATTTCAGGACGTTGATGTTGGCAATCTGTGTTGCTGCTGCGTTGGTGCAAAATGGCTTCTACACGTGCTTTGTGATGATTTTCAGTTTGTTTCTTGGGCCTTCGCTGAGCATTTTGGGTGAACTACAAAAAGCACGTGGCCAAGACACTGCGCTGAGAGAGACGGAGGAAAGGTTTCGAATCAAAGGACTCCGGGAACCAGTCTGACATGACAAGAGTTTGTCGTGGAAGTTTATGTTCAAAGGTCACCACCGGAAACAGGCGCTAGAAGTACCACTGTCGTTGGACAGCTTTGCTATTCATGCTTGATAGGACTTGTCTAAAGGGTTAATGATTGATCATGAGATTAAGATGTCACAGCACCCAATGTCAGCATGCGCAAGAATACCGTAATTCTTGTTGAGACTGGTGGCTCAAACATGATTATCTCAAAGGTCTTTCCTGCCGTTTGCTGATGAGCAACTAAGACGCTGCTTGATTGTTGCCGCCCATTTTAACAGGACTACTTCGCCTTTTTCGGACTGCGGCCAGTGATGAGCCGGTCCCAATGACTAAAGTCGAAGCGAAGTTTGTGGAGGGCAAAGTGAAGACTCTTCCGTTCAGTGCACTGGTTACTGCAGGAATGGAGCGGGTTCGAAAGTGTGAAGGCAAAATATCTTGCCTCGATTTGATTCAAGTTGTATCAAGTATCTTGTACTACTCGTAATCTGTTGTAGCACATGGCCCTCCCTCGAAATGCATTGAATCGTTTTTACCGCTGGTTTAATCCAGAGGGCGAAGCAATAGCCTGAACTTGGACGAGCTTGAAGATGAGGGTCCAGAAGCTCCAGGCCATGGCAATGCCTTCAACTTACTCGATCTTTCCTGGCAGCCCCAAGCTCTTTTCCACCTGACGGGATCGTTTGCAGGCGCCTTGTTTTTCCATTTGATTCTACCCCAGATTGACATGTATGAGTCAACCAGCAGATATGGATTGCATTGATAGTCATCTCGTGGAATGTGACAGTGCCACTCTGAACCTGGAGCTTGTCTGAACACGTGCCGCTGTCACGCAAAAGGTGTTCAGATTTTTCCAGTGATGAAAATTGTGCGACCATTTGAGTTTGCATAATTTTGCAACTTAACCATGCTGGAATGTTTGCTTTTCGTCAGGATTCTTCACACTGCCTTTGCTCTTTCTGGCTGGTGGTGTGCTATTGGCCTTTTCTATATTTCAAGCCGGAACCTATTTCTGTGTGAAAGTTGATGTGCATACATGTACATGCACTGGGCATTCGTCATGTGCCGACCTTTGGATTGCTGCCAACACGGTGGCTCAAGCTACGCATCGCGGCTTAAAAGTGCTGCCGTTGGCCCTATCAGTTTTCATACTGGTAGCGGAGCGGTTCAACCGCTGTGTTTTTTTCTTCATCCCGCCAGTTGTGCTGCTAGCCATGTCGGCGCTTCTGGAAACTCTGAAATATCGTCCTGACTTTCAGAGTGGCACCACGACCCATGAGGACTTCAACAGTGCTGAGGGTAAGTTTGGCATCCCGAGATTCAATGGTGAGGCCACGATGTTGCCAGAGTACACGTACAGGGTACGTGCCAGGGCAGCAAAGGAGAAGGCCATGAGCAAGGACGAGGTGGAGAAGCTGGGACCGTTGGGCCTCAGACTTGTGGAAGGCCTGAGAGGTCAGGCACTGCGCCTTGCACAACAAGTGAACCTCACCACTTTGTCTTCGAAGGAGGGAGCTGAAGCACTCTTGAAGGTTTTCAACGAAACCCTGAAACCTCGCCGTGCCCAAGAAGCTCGTGAACTATATGCTGCAGGAGCTCGAGAAGGTGGAGCTCTAAGCCGGCAACATGGTGAGAGCATGGCGTCTTACGTCAGCCGACGTAAGGCCTGGTGGGCGGCACTACAGGGTTTGGACTCAGAGCTGAAGATTCCTGACATCATCCTGGCCGAACAAGTTCTTCAAAACAGCAATATCACGGAGGACCACAAGTTGATGATCCGCACTATGCTCCAAGGAAAGGTTACGGTGGAGTCCGTGATTGAAGAACTGTTGAGCCAGCACCCTGTGGTTCATGAAAGAGAGAAGAGGCATAGAGACTTCAAGGGTGGCAAAGGATGGCGAAAACCTGGCTCTGGTGGCGGTAAGTTTCGATCTGCACCACGTGGATTTCATGCAGAACAAGAAGATGATGGAAGCTGGGACTGGGATGCACAATCTCAGTCATTGACAGGCTACACCGCTTTTGAAGAAGAAGAAGAATGGATAACCGAAGATGGTGGCGGCATTGGCTATGAGTCTGTAGTGGACTACTACCAGGAGGATGATGATGAGGCCTTTGTGGCAATGAATTTTGCCATGCTCTGCGATGGTGGCCTTGACCTTTCGAATGATGAGGCCTGTGCTTTTGCTGCGGAGGCATTGCAGCTGGAGCATGAAGCTTATCTACTTCGTGGACAAGGCAAAGGAAAAGGGCATGGTGGATTCAGCCAGAATCGTCACTTTGACATCTCCGGGCACTTCAACCTACACGAGAGGAAGGCTCGGCTGGCTCAGTTGAAGTCAAAGACTGAATGCCGTCGTTGTGGACAACGAGGACATTGGAGCGGTGATGCGGTGTGCCCCAAGGGTGCTCGACGTGGTGGTGGCAAGAAGGGCGGATCCAAATCACCCAAGTCTTCTGGCAGTCACAACTCGGTGGGGAAAGGCGATGGTGGAAAGACAGCAAAGCCGAGGGTGGTCTACTTTTCCATGTCAGACGACTCTCCCCAGGGACCTAAAGATGGACAAGCCTACATGGTGGTGAAGGAGGAAGAGCGTGGTGGCAGATGTATTCCACCACCAGCATCGCTTGAGCAGCCTGCTCAACAGTCTTCACCAGCGAGCCCAACTACATCACGTCCGGTTCCTACCTCCTTGAATTTGAGTTCGGCATCGGGCTTTGCACCTACTTCATTGCAGGTTCCTTCGGCATCGGGCTTTGCACCTACATCACTGAAGGCTTCTTCGGCGTCGGGCTTTGCAACTACGTCATTGTCGGCTCCTATGGCATCGGGCTCAGCACCTACATCTTTGACGGCGTCTTCGGCATCGGGCTTAGCGCTGGCTGGCTTGGGGAAGGCATCGTCGGAGGCTTTGGTGGTGAGTCCTACTTCACTGACGAGGGAGATGGCAAGCACGGCTACTATGGTAGCTCCGGGGTTTTCCGGAGATGGGTTCTCGGCGATTCCGAGGTCTTTCGGAGTGAGCATGGTGTGACGCTGGAGGAAAAAGACTTCATGTTGATCAAAGAAGCTCTGGCAGGAGGACCTGCACCTGAACAAGGACATCTACAAGCTGCACTTCAAGCTTTGACTTGGATGGAAGTGGATTCAGAAGGTGGTGAGTTGTTACCGCCAATGGAGCCCGAACCAACCGCTTCAACTCTGGCTTTTGGAAGTGTGGAACGCCACAAGTATCTTGACTTGTACCTGGAGAAGACCAAGCACTTGATGGATGACCCAGAGTTTGGCAAGGAATGGCGTGACGCCTACAGTGAGCGTTGGACTGAGTTTTACCCAGGTCATCCCGCTTTTGTTGAAGGTGATCTTCACAACATCAATCGTTGGAAGGAGAAGTGTCGACTTGGACTTCCCCAGCTCCCATGTGAACTTCATGCTCTACATCAACAACCGTCTACGACAACTGCATCCATTCCTACACCACAACCTGTTCCAGTACCTCAACCAACACCAACTACGCCTACCACTACGACCTTGGCTGGAACATGTCAGCACTTGAAGACAAGCCGGCGTGGAACCAATCGGCATGTCGAGCTACTTACATGCCTTGATTGCGGTGTTGTGTTGAAGCGAGAGAAGAAGGAGGCAGTAACTGGTGGCACTTCGAGCACTACTACAACAACAGGAGGTGGAGCTGGCTGCAGGTGTCATCGTGTAACTTGGAAAGGCAGCAATGGCTTTCAATGGAAGAAGACCTGTCTGGACTGTGGCAGTGTCTCTGTTGGACCGAGAGGAAGCTATGCAGGGACTGGACTTTCAGCTACTTCCGTTCCTATGTCTTCTAGCTCTGAAGTGGGTTGGACTTATGCCCCTGATGAGCTTGCCGAGATCTTTAACACCTGCACTGTTGTGGCGAAGGTGAAGTCAATGGAACAACCCAATCAACATGTTTCAGCAGATGGACTTCACCGGATCTTGGACGCTGTGATGGCCAGCAGAAGCTGTGGAAGTGCCCCAGGACAACAACATCCTCATGCACCTCAGGTACTACAACAACCTGTGGTGAATCGTGGACATCCCAAGGATGAGAAGTTGATGACGTTTGGATCATACAAAGGAAAACCCTTTTCCTATGCCAAGATGGATGCAGAATATGTCAAATGGTGTCGAGAGCAAGTTGATCCTTCACGACCAATGAAGGAATTCCTGGAGTATGTGAAGGCCCGAGAGAAGCAAGCCTACATGGCGAACCATAGCTATGTGGAAGAAGATGATCATCCAGCGGCACCTGAAGATCACCTGATCGCAGTCCTTGACCTTGGATGCAACCGGACCTGTCATGGTGATCGATGGCTTCAACGCTACTGTGAAGCATCTGGGAGATCTATGGAGCAATTTCCACTACTACCTGAAGATGGTGGACGCTTCAAAGGAATTGGTGGACACATTACCACCAGTGGTACTCGCAGTTTGGATGTGTCCTTTGAGCTGGATGAAGAGTCTGGTTTAGCTGTGGGTGATATCTCCAGTGTTGAGCTTTGTGACAGTGATGCACCTCTTCTGCTGTCTATCACTGATCAACGCAAGCTTGGCTTGAAGGTCGACTTGGCTGAAAATGGAGACCGAGTCTTTAGCGCCCGCCTTGGTGCTTACTTGAAGGTGGCAGACATGAATGGACTTCTTGGAATTCGACTTCTTCCCTCGGATTTGGCCTTTCTTGGACTTTCAGAAACGCCAGATCCTCAAGAGTCTGTCACCTATGCCAAGGACACGAAGTCTGAAGACCCGTTGCCAATACCAGATGACCCTTTTGGACTTCAAGCAGTGTGTGAGAACCATTTGGACTTGACAATGGAATCACGCAAGGTCATGAGCAAGGGTCAGAAGAAGAACTTGGACCAGAACATCCAAGAGATCAAGGCTTCAGATGTGAGTTTGTGGTCAACACTTCAAGACGACAAGCATCACACACCTCTTCCACGTGGGTGCCGAGTTTTCCTGATGGAAATCTTTGCTGGTGCTGCTGTTCTTTCTTCAATGGCAATGTCTATGGGACTTTCAGTTGCAGCACCAATCGACATCGGACTGGATGGCACTGACTTGTTGTCGGAAAGCACCCGTCGTGAACTGGAAGCTGAAATCGAACGCCAAGATCCTTACTGCCTCACGTTCGCACCTGTTTGCGGACCATGGGGGTCTTGGTCCAGACTCAACCTTACAAAGAGCTCCACTACGGCATCTCACATCCTGTCACAAAGGGACGCTTGGTACCCATGCTTGCAGTGGATCCGAAAGGTCATTCTTCGTCGGCTTCAACGTGGCAGGAAGGTTCTGTTGGAGAATCCCTGGTCGAGTGAGCTTTGGCAAACTCTGCCGATGAGCAAGTTGATTCAACAGTCACCTCAAGACGGTGAAAGTGGTGAGCATCTGGAATTGGTTCGAGGTGATCAATGCCAATATGGACTTTGTGACCGAAGAAGTGGACTACCTCACCTCAAACCTACTGGCTTCTTGACAGCTTCACCTGGTGTAAAGGAGAAATTGAGTCGACGTTGCCAAGGAGAACATATTCATCAACAACTTGAAGGTGGCCGTCGTACCAAGGATGCACAAGAATGGCCTGAGGCACTTTGTCGTGCCATGGTGGAAGGCTTTCTGGAAGAACTACACCAAAGGACAGTGATGGCAGCCTTTCATGATGAAGCTGAAGAGGAAGAGGAATCGAGCTATGATCTTGGCACTTTGGACTTTGTGCAGGATGACACCGATTTGGCTCGACAACCTTTGGTAGCCATCAAGGAAGATGCTCATGAGATAGACCGACAGGAACGTATGGAGGAGACCAACAACCTTGACGTCATGGAGGTGGAATCAGAAAGGAAGAGAAAATGGCTGAAGGCACCTCGTGAGATGAGAATCGCACTTCGACGACTACACTGCATGATGGGGCACCTCAGCAATTCAGCTATGTTGCAGTTGCTTCGAACTGCAGGTGCCTCTCCTTTAGCACTTGAGTCTTCTCGTCACTTTGCTTGCGAAACCTGCCGCAAACGTCAACCTGTTCAACGACCTCCTGTGACGAGAGAGCCCAACAAGCTGATCTTCAACCATGAGATTTCTGCTGACTGCTTCGAGGTGAAGGACAGTGCAGGCAACCGCCACACCATTCTTTCGGTGATTTGCCTGGGAACTTTGTTTCATCAAGCCTTTTGGGTGGCACCTGGTGGAGTACCTCGAAGCAGTGTCTGTGCTGAAGCAGTCTTGGGTGGATGGTTTCAACCTTTTGGCAGTCCACGCATCTTTACTTGTGACAGAGGAGTCCACAACCAAGGAAGACTCAAGGACCTGCTTCGCATTCATGGAGTGGTTCTACGTTTTGCCGGTGTGGAGGCTCCATTCCAGATTGGCAGAACTGAGCGTCAAGGTGGCATATTGAAAGATGTCATCAAGTTGGCTGTGGAGGAGAGGCAGATCCTTGGCAACACTGAGATGAAGTGGCTGGTTGCCGAGTGCACTATGGTGAAGAACTGCCGATTGAACCATCATGGGTTCACACCTTCACAATGGGTTCTTGGACGCCTACCTCGTGACGCAACAGCCTTGACCTCAGAAGAAGCAACGGCGGGAGCACTTGGAGTTCAACAAGAGATCTTGGATGGTGAAGACGCCTTCAGCAGACAGCTGGAGATCCGTCAAGCAGCCAAGATGGCTTTCAGCAAGGCAGACAGTGCAAGAAGGATCCGCTCAGCACTCCTTCGAAAGTCCGTTCCTCTACGTGGACCTTATCAACCTGGAGACCTTGTGAGTTTCTTTCGTAAGGAGCGTTGGCACGGACCTGGTCGCATCATTGGAAAGGAAGGTCGATCCACATTTTGGATTGTTCATGCTGGTGTTCCGATCGTGGTGGCTGAGAATCAGATCCGTCCAGCGACCACTGCAGAAGTTCTGACAAAGCAGCTTCTGGACCTTCGACCACAGAGGAAGCGAAAGCGAGATCTACAACAAGATGGACTGGAGGAAGATGCATCAATGAAACCTTTTCAAGACGATTTGGAAGTGCCTGCCCTTGACCATGAAGAAGGCCATCAACCATCCTATGTTGAACTGCCTGAAGAAACACCTCCAGCCAATGAAGGACCTCATCCACTAACATCACCTCCAGAGGGTGACGCTCAGGTTGATGAGATTCCTGTTCCACCTGGACTTGGACAACATCTTCATCATCCTGAGCATCCAATGGAACAAGATCTTGAAGAGACACCGGTGCCTGTGCTCCAAGATGAATCCCCCTTAACAACCTTGCCAGATGGAGAACCGGAATCAGAACAAGCGCCACCTACTCCAATGCTGGATCCCAATTTTGCTCCACCAGTCCCTGATGGAATGAGTTTGACTACAGCATTGAGGAGATCAGTTTCAGCATTGGATGGAATTCCTGAGTTTGAGACCCCAGTTCCTCGGATGAGATCAAGGTCACCGCTACGTGATGCCTCTCGCATTCCCATTGCAGATCCTATGCGAGATCGTGGTTTGTTTGCCAAGAAAGAGCAGTGGCATCTTCATTGCTTTCTGGCCAAGAGGATATTCAAGAAGAAGAAACAGGTTGGGGCTGGCAGAGAGATCAGCTACGACAAGAGTACCAGAGAAGTTCAAGAGAAGCTGACAGCCACTCGTGTCAAGGAGTGGAACAACTGGAAGCAGTTCAATGCAGTGCGAATACTTGCACCTCATGAACAAGAAGAGTTTTTCCAGCAGAATCCGGAGACGGAGACCATTCCTACAAGGTGGGTTGACACTGACAAGGCAGAAGCTCATGAGGAATCCGTCTACAAGAGCAGATTGGTGGCCAGAGGTGACTTGGAGAAGAACAACAATTTACGGACAGACAGTCCCACTTCTTCACAGCTTTTCCTGAACCTGGTTATCAGCTATGCAGCCTGCACAGGAGAACCTTTGAAAGGCGGAGACATTTCTGCAGCCTTCCTACAAGGCACTGGAATTCAGAGACTTTTGGCTTTGAAGTTACCAGCAGGTGGAGTACCAGATGAATCCATTGAACCTGGCAGCCTGCTACTGTGTGAGAAGAGCGTCTATGGAACAAGAGATGCACCAAGAGGCTTTTGGAAAGGCCTACATGATGTGTTGCTGAAGAGTGGACTACTTCCGTTGGTCTACGAAACTTCGGCCTACTACTTGCCTGGACCCAAGGGTAAGATCAATGGACTTTTGGGTTGTCATGTCGATGACCTACTTTGGTGTGGTGGCAATGAGATTGATGGTGTGATGGAAGCTGTTCAACGCCACTACAATTTCAGGATGACCTCCAACGATGAATTCAAGTTCTGTGGAAGGACCATCAGCCGTACTGCTGAGGGAATCACCGTGACATGTCCGAATGTATTGGACAGGGTGAAGAACATCTACCTGTCCAATGAGCGCAGACAACATCGTGGAGAAGGAGCTACACCACAGGAGATTAGTCAGCTTCGTTCTGTGGTTGGTAGCCTGAGCTGGTACAGCAGAGTGTGCAGGCCAGACTTGGCTTTCGCAGTCAATCAGTTGCAGTCTGCACAACAGAAGGCTAGAGTTGAGGACCTCATTGCAGCCAACAAACTGTTGGCCTGGGCTTTGAAAACCAAGGAAGCTGGTGTGTTTTATCCCGCAGGGGTAATGGACTTCAACAAGGCGATGATTCTGAGCATCACTGATGCTAGTCATGGAGCTAGCTTTGATGTGGATGCGAATGGAAATCCTTGTGGCCATCGATCACAATCTGGTCGACTGTTGGCCCTGGTGGATGAAGGGTTTGCAGACACTGGACGAGGCAAAGTTCACCTTCTACAATGGACATCCAGTGTTCTGCGTAGGGTGTGTCGAAGCACCTTACAAGCAGAAACCCTTAGCCTGCAACTTGGATCAGAGGATGCGGAGCATCTTCGTCAGCTGTTCTTTGTGATGAAGAACTTGGGTGTGCAGGAGAAGGAGAAAGATCGAAACTACATTGGTGCAATGGACCATCAGAAAGTGATGTGGTGCACCGATTGCCGCTCTTTGAGCGACCACCTGACAAACCCGAACAGCTCTGAGGTGTCAGACAAGAGGCTTGCCATAGATTTGACTGGATTGCGTCAAGAGGTGTGGCGTGAGTGTGGCCAACTGGTAGGAAATCCCACGTATACCGATGAGCTACCGAAGTCACGAACCACCCTGTGTGCTTGGATTTCTACGAAGACTATGGCAGCTGATGGTTTGACGAAGCATATGAAGAGCCCTCAGCTTGATGACTTGATGAAGACGGGAGAGCTGGTGGTAGAATTTCAATCGTCGACTCATGCCCATAAAGAAAACTATGGGTGTGAAAGTTGATGTGCATACATGTACATGCACTGGGCATTCGTCATGTGCCGACCTTTGGATTGCTGCCAACACGGTGGCTCAAGCTACGCATCGCGGCTTAAAAGTGCTGCCGTTGGCCCTATCAGTTTTCATAT
>DF240543.1:0-53575 GCA_000507305.1 Breviolum minutum Mf 1.05b.01
TAAGTAGCTATACTGCATACATCAACTAAATACCATCCAAACCTATACACCTATTGTGAGACAAAAACATACACATCACACGCACACACACCGAAAACGTGTAGTTGCCCTATGTCATGTTATTCCACCAACCTGGATTTCCCTGAAGGCTATGCTTAAAACATCTTAAAACAATCTTCCTTACTTATCTACTATTTGGGGTGATGTCACGTTAACACCGCATTATTTCACCGAGAGATATCCCCTCTTGTTTCTGACACCCCCAGACCTCTGAGCAACAACTTGAATCTGCCCTGATATAGTTTTCAAATCTGGGAATTCCAAGATCCGTAATGGTAAGTTGAACCCTTTTTTGGAGCTTAACATACCAGTTTGTATACAGCTATACATACAGCTAGTTCAACCGGGGGGGATAAACTTTCTCTAATTTGCCAGCTTCTTAGTTGAAAATCATGATTGCTCCAAGATTCATACCATTCATGTAAGAAGTAAACACAACCTACAGTAATATGCTCAAATTAATGGTATAGGTAGGCTTGAATATACCATGGATGAATCGTCCGGCAAACAAATGCGGTGTCATGATGTCATCATAAATCAACCTGGATTGAATCAGCGCATTTATGGTGACGTCTCCAAAGATCAAGTATTTCATGGCCATACCATTGGTCACGACGGTGAAGTGGTTACAACTAGTAACCCTTGAGTGATATATGAAACATCCCTTGGGGTCTCAACAAAAAAACTTCAGATGTCTCATGAAACGCATTTGGTCGTTTCACGCAGTGCAGACATCACCAATCTGGAAACGTTCCCCGAAAACACCTTCCAAAACCAACAACTGGAACACACCCTCGGAGGCTTCAAAAATCGCCATGTTCATTTTGTGGTGATTTGTTCATTCAACGGACCTTAACGGTTCAAGGAGAACAAAATCCCCGGTGCCGCACGTCCAGTTTTTGCTACTTGTCTCCAAGTCACATTTTCTGCCAAGTTTTGTTGAAGCCAAGCCATTGCCTCAGCAGGAAAATTCCAATCCGAGGAGGGAATTTTTGCTTCCCAACAAAAACCCATTCCAAAGAATAACAAAAGGAAGCTGCACATGACATGGGTTTCGAAACAGGAATCTATGTTTTTTCAAGAGACCCTCATTTTTTTTTCGAGTTTTAGGAGTTGGACTTCTAAGGGGTGTAATTTGAAGGTCAGTGGTTTGGGACAGCTTAAGACACCCTATCACTTGGGCGACTTGGACTTCCTGGGTTTGAGATTCTTACTTCTCCTACGGGCCAAAGATCTTAAAGTTGAAAACATGAATAGTGATACAAATTTGATCCGGGAGCTGAACATCCCCCCCAAAAAGCCTGGGATGCTTTTGGATTTCTGCGAAAAATAATGGGAGAAACATGTGGCAACCTACTTCTTGAATGGTTTTTTGCACTCCAACCATGAGAAGATCCTTGAATTAAAGGCTTTCATATCTTTCATCTTTCCTTGGGAATGGTTCCCGAAAGCTCGAAACCTCACATGTCAGCATCGCAATGTCCAAATCAATCCACCGGAAGGTTTAACGCCGTCATCGTGCAAGAGATGCCTGGTGCTACAAGCTGGCCTGTCCTCATAAACCATTCGGTACAGGAGGTACATAGCTACCAAAACTGGAGTGCCTTCTAAAGTCCTTGTTTACACAGCACTTTCACAACAAGAATTTCCCTCATACCTCTCATCCATCCCCAAGAAAATCATCCAATTCTCAACATGTCTACATGGGACATTTTCTCATACTTCCCAAACCAGAAAGTTATTTTTTGGGGCCTTCATTCCTCAATCAACCACCATGTCACTTGAGCTACCGCACTCCACCGTTGGCCTTGTCGTTGGAGCTGGATTTTTGGTTGAACAAAAAACTCCCAACAGAGTCGTGCGATCGGCAACGGACACTACTACTACAGTATTTTGGCAAACCTGTGCTCCATTGTTCAAATGCTTATTTTTGTGATGTACACCCCTGAAAACTAACAAAATGACATTGGAAAATCCCCATGTTCAATAAACAATACATCTTCATTCATGGTGGATATTCCAGCCAGTCATGTTAGTTTTCGGGGGAGTATTTTTTTGGCCAGAAAACAAAAGAGCTCTGCGGTCCTAAGTTATCCTTCAAGGTTTGCCAAGTTCAACGTAGGAAGATCCACTCTTTCTAGACCATATTCACCTTGGTGCGATGAGTATTTGCCAGCTGTCTATGGTAGACTACTGAAAGGTACTTTGAGTTAATTAATTGTGAATAACAAGAACATGGAACACAAACACGTTTCTACTACCAGTGCCAGTGACATCCTGTATGTTGACAAGGATATTCACGGAGAAAGCACGTTTGCTGGTGCTTTCCTATCTTGCTACCACTCCAGGGAAGCTCCTATCCCTATCAAAAAGGAAACTCCTCTTCCCCAGAAGTGGACGGTTTTGAAAACTTCGGGCCCCAAAGAGTTCCTGATCTTCCGATTTTTCAAATGACATGTGTAATACTAGTACTTGGTGGTTTTTCACCAACCCATTTGCAAAAATATGCGCTGCTCGTCAAAGTTTTCACGCTTCATCTTCTCGAAGTATATAGGTGAACATCAACAAAAAAAGGAGTTCCCACCACCTAGGACCTAGTTTTTTGTTTCAAATGTGTTTTATTCAATGTTTCTTTCCAAAAAATGGTGGATCCAATTCCTCTCTTAAAGGGATTCAACCCCCCCAAACAAGGCCACCACGTTTTGTTTTCCCCTCCCCACCTGTTCGGTCAAGCATACGCTGCAGGGCACGTTCCGGGCTAACGTCATGCCAAGCCTTAGAATTCCATGATATTCCATGCAGGAAATCCTTCAAAAAAACCCTGCAAAACCTCAGGTAGATTCACCAAGAATTTCAGGTACCTAAAATGGAGGGTTTCCGAAAGAACCTGAAAAACCGGCTATGTTGGGGAAGGGAAAACTCCCTTAAGCCGTATCCATACAGCTTATATAGGTGAGGATTCCTCCATTTTAGGTACCAACGACATGTTTGGTGATAAATTGATACACCAGTGAGTCTCCAGTATACAGATCGAAGGTATCAATTAATGGCAAAAAGGCATGCTAAAACACACTTTTACATAGACTTTGCATCTACTATAACAGGCTCGACTGACAAGGTTCATTTAAAAAATATATACATGCAAAGGTATCTAGATGCAACTGGATGACCGGGATAGAACATGGTAAATTTGAACTCGCTACGCAATCTGTGGCACTCCAAAGGCTTTGTTCCTACGCCACTTCATATGGCCAGTCCGTTGGTTAAAAAGCAACCTTGATGAGTAAGGTGTGGCTGGAAGCAAAGGAACCATTAAACCACTAGATTTCTTGAAGTTTGGTCATCTTTCGGAGGATTCCAACGACAATGATTCGGTGAGTCAGGTTGTTACATATATGCATAGTTTGCCCAGCGGTTGTACGCATGTTGTACGCTTTTAGCCCTCAATAGGAATCGGAGAACACCCGTCTTTTCAAAAGGGTTCACTGACGGACTGAGAGATGCTTGCTTCCTGTCGGAATGAGATCGTTTACCATCTTTTTTCAGGGTTTGGTCACCCAAAAAAAGGGTTGAACAAAACCCTCAACTTAGATTTGCATAAGATGCTTGGAAAAAGTAAACAATATTTCCCCACATCGCGGTGAAAATTGGTGATTTACCATAGAATCTGTAAAGAATCACCAACTATACAAACAAAGTCATTGCAAGCGTCCCAAAATGGTGATGTTTTCAACAGGGGGGCATTATATTACCAAACCCAAAAAACCATGCATTTTGAAGGCCAAAATGTCCCAAAATGACCCCGCAGATTTGCATCAAGTTTTCATTCATTTCATTCCTCCAAATATGGGTCCTATATAATTTGGTCAAATTATAATGTTTCACCCAACCTCGATTTCCCTGAACTAGCCGAGGGTCCCATGGGAACCCAAACCAACTACAACACCAACCTTCGGGGCCCAAAACTCCTGTTGAGGGAGCCGCGAGCAAATTTGACCAGATTTAAAAAATCGTTGTTTCAATTGGATGATGAACCAAATCTTTAATATGGAAAAATGGTTGGAAATCACCATTTCCATCCATTAAAAAATGGTTGTTTAGGGTTGTTTCGCTCAACATCCATTTCAACCAAACCTTTTTGACCCAAAACAAATCAGGCTAAAAAGTGCTTCTCTCAGGTCACCCAGGCCAACCGGTACCAGCACCCAGCTCCAAGACATTGGGAACCTGCATGGCTTCTGCTTGATGGTTTTGACATAAGAAATGATCTATTTAAAACACAAACTATAGATGAACAATCACTTGCCTTGAGATTGAAATTCGGAAACACAACATTTTGAAGTGCCATTTTTCTGAGGAGCCTTTGTAAACATGAGCATTTGGGGTGAGATTAGCTGAGGTTGCTGTAAATTGCCAGAAGCATACTCTCAGAGAATCCCAAAAACATGGGATTTAGGTCAACAGCAAGGATTCCAGAGAAACAGAAACCAAAGGATCCAGCATCTTTTGCTGGATGTATCATGTTGAAAGCAAGATCTGGGTATATCCCTCAAACTATGGGGGCAAGGAGCGTTGTCTTCACAGTAGATGATATCACTTGTTGCGGTATGGTACTCTCGCCTGAGACGGTTCCCAAAAAACACACGAGGAAAACGAGCTTTTTACCACTCCATCGAATGATTAATCTTGCTTCATAGCATGATTCTCAGGTTGGCGGTTGGTTCACCACGCAGTTGGAAAAAATATGCTCGTGACCGAATTGGATCATTTCTCCAAGGTTTGGGGTGAAAGTAAAAACAGTCTTTGAAACCACCACCTAGTTCTTTGTTTTGGGGGAGTGAAGGCAAACTGCTGTTATCTCTGTTCGACTTGTTGAAGATTCAGGGTGGTTTGGGCTGCTAACTGGCCGAAAGCAAGACTAGTGCCAAAGACAAGCACAGTCCACAGTCGTAAAGACTCATGTGAAGAACCGGAAACCGCAATAAAATGGGCTTTGTAGAGAGAATAGGCAATTGAAGATCCAGAGGCTTTCAAAGAATCAATGTGCACAGAACCATCCCTAAGCAGCTAAACAAGTAATAGACTATACCAACGAAGCCAAGCTAAAACTCACCAAACTTAAAGAAACCAAGTAAACGAAACCAAGCTAAACTACCGTAATTCCACAACTATTCCACGAAAAAACCGATGCCAGCAGAAAAACCACCAAACACCACCAGCTGCAGCACCTGCTGGTCACAAAGATTCGACCACCTGAGGGATTCATGGGATTTACTTGGTGCGATGTTGCTAAATCGCATATCTTGGGATTTCCCCCTCGGGCAAAGAAAACAAGGTACAATAAATGTGCATATATTAGTATACTATTGAAACATATATATATATATATAAATATATATATATATATGCATTTTTGTAAATACACGATATTAACAAGTGTATCTATATATATCTGTATAATGTGTATAAAACAATATGCAACACACCAATCTCCTCATAATATATCAAAGAACTTTAGCCTTTGGTTCCTTTTCTTCAGGTCCAAATCCCAGAGTCAGAGAGAGAGAGAGAGAGAGATTGGATCCAAACTTTCAGAAATCGAGGATCAAAACTCCTTAGACCAGTTGTTAGCCAGCAAATCCCATTGTTGATAGGGTTTGTTTATACATCCCAGGGTGGTGTAAGGATTTGTAACTACAAAATGTGTATCTTTTTTGTGGCAAACGGGTGCATGTGGTTACAATGTAGTTTTAATAAGCCATGCTTTGAGCTTTTGAACATCCGATATCAAGGACTTACAGCGGCATCTAATCCCATGCCATCAAAAGATATCAGATATGTGCTGCTCAGCGGCAAAAGGCTCGTCCAAACAGAGCTCAAATCTTGGAGTGTCCGGCACTTCTCTTCAGACATACCGGGCAACTTAAGTATAACATGTCTTCATGAATGAATGGTCGTCATCCCCGATGTTTGGACCTGGGATCATTGGATCATGCTTGCTCTCCAACAACCAATGGTACCTGGTAAAACCATCACAAAACCACCATCTACGGACGGAGGACTCCCAAAGTTTGGTGGAGGACTCCCCTACTGGTTAGGATCAGGGTGGTTGTAACCCCAAGGAATACCCCATTTATATATATATATAAGTATAGGTTATAACCCACTGATCCGATCACCATTGATCCTAACTTCCTGGGACATCCAAGTATACTAAACCTTCGTAAATACCTTTTCCACTTACACTTTTGCCAAGACACTCAGCTTCCAAGAAGTCGGCTAAGCGGAACCTTTGGGAAGCCGTGGAAGAGATGAACTGATCTTGAAAATCAAAGCATTTTGAGTTCCAGTCAGCCGTTTAATATTTTAGGTGTGTATAAAATCCTGTTCCTTAACAGGGATCCGCAGAACAAACAATTCATTGCGTAGCGTGTAACACGACGAACTAACGATTGGCTGATGCTCCACACACCTCTTGACACCAAATTTGCCCAAAATATTCATCCTGAGGAAACACCATACTCATGATCATCCAAATGTTTGATAAGGGAGTGAGTGACACTTGAGTGCATGAATCCCTGTATATGCTGTAGACATATAGAGACATATGCAAAACACATACATAGATCAACAAATCAAGTACACAACATGAATGTAAATATACCAGTATTGTTAGATAGTCAGTAGTTTGTTGTATATACAAAATTATAGAGATATAACATCATATTATCATATAAATATAGGCCTCCAAGCAAACTTGGCCCCTGACCACTGATCCATCAAGATGTCAGTAGATTTCCATGCCTCTTGCCTTTCAGGATATGATCTAATTAGTTCTCTGGAAATTTTCGGGACACCTGGTTGTTAGTTTACATACTCAGTTTCCCCTTGATCTTTTTGGTACACGTCCTCAAAATCAACAAACCACCCAAGTCAAACACTGGGGCCAACAAACGCGGCATCCCAAGTACCTGCCATTTTTTGTCCGATGGGTCTGATGATCAGCTGATAGACGTCAATTTTGAGTCCCCCCGTTTAGGGTCAGTGTTTTTTCCAGCCAGTTGCTTTGGAAACTTGAGATGTACCATGCACCCAACCCTACAAAAACGACTGAACAAAACATGTCTGACCTCTGCACTATCCTGGGGAAGCATGCTAATCTTTATGACCAGTCAACCCACCCCCTTTGAACATATCTGCCCATGAGGCAAGGATTTGAAAACGCCTGAATTTTCAGCGAATTTGTGCTTTATCACCCCTCATTGAAATGCAAATGAGGATTTTGGCCCCAAACACCCGAGATCTGTGTGAGACTCCTACTTGCCCTGGAGTTTTTGAACTCACAATGACAGTGGAGCACGCCTGTAGGGCTTCTGTTTCTCCAAACGTTTCCAAAAAAACTGTTTGGAAAAAATGAGCTGTCAATTATATCCTGGGACACAGCTCCAAGTAAAACTCAGCGCACCATCTTATTGCTTTCAGGGGTCTTTTTATTCATCCGCACTTTCCGCTGTTGCTGGGAAGGGGTACATAATATGGTACATGTTAAATTCTTAAATCATATTATGTGGTCAAATTATAATATTTCCACCAACCTGGATTTCTCTGAAATAGCCGAGGGTCCCATTTCCCGAAACCTCAGCTACCAACTTTGGGGCCCCAGGCCGTGTGAACTTATGATCTTTTTCAGGTGAACAAGCTCCATCACGTTGGAGAAATAAAAACACACATGAAGCTCTGATAAATCAACATGTGAGCCACGAAAAGAAAAAATAACGGTTCCTTCCTTTCCATTTAATCCTGGTTGGTTAATAAGGATCCTTTTCATGATTTTATCTTTTAATCCCCACATAACTGGGTAGTATAAATCCACTATATACAATGAACAACAAGACTTTTGTTCATAGCTCACATTGCTGCTGCTGGTTGAGAAAATAGCGAAAGCATCTACCAACTGGTCGATGCAACTGAAAACAGACATTTTCCAAGCTTCCAATTGGGAGATCGTGTTAAGGTATCCGGTGGCGCCGGGGGGTATCACGGAATATGTTGGATAGGTCTCGCAATGTTGAAAAATCAGGAGCAAAAACAATCTTTATGAATTTTGATCATATTTCATGCCACCTAAAACCTGAGATATCTGATATTTCATAATATATTCCAGTGCTAATGGGGATTGCCAACAACCGAGTACAGCCTCACCAGTTTTTCACCGTACCTCCTCCCGTGGTTGTCATGGCTTGATGTCCCGTCACCACATCGCGCTGCCACGTTTTGCCTTGCCAGGAAATATACGTACATGAAGAGATTTTTGGCGGGAAAATCATGGTTGTTCGTGGAGGGTCTGGTGAAATGGTCTTGAGGAAGTGGGGATACAATTGGCTTGGGGGACTTGTGTCATTTCGGGCTAACATACACCAATTTTTTGGTGTGTTTGCCAGGAAGAATTGGGGCATTTTCCATGGGCGATGTGTTAGTTTACCGGAGGGTAATTCATACACACTTGAAATTCCTAAAACGAGATTCACGGTGAGGTCGGTTGATGTTACTATTGATTGGCCAGATGTATCACAAGCAGCCCGGCAAATATGAAACATCGTGCTTGCAACAAAAATGACGATCCAAGCGTACAACTGCGAAAGCCCAAACATGGGGGAAAACCGAATTTAAGAGATGAACAAAACTGGGACATCATCGATTTCAGGTTCCACAAAATGGCATTCTTGTTTCGCGAGTGTTTATTTTCTATACTAAATGTGATACAAAGAATCACATGGGCTGGAAACAAAAACATGGATCGTGAATCGAGGCATTCGTATTCGTATTCTTCATTGAACACGTACACTCCCTAAAACTAACGTCTCGCCCCCCAAAACATGGTGGTTGGGAGACCATTTTCCTTTTGGGGCCCTCGGCCTATTTTCAGGGGCAAACTGTTAGGGAGGGTATTTTTTTTCTCCATTGCCTGCCATGCTACTTTGTTGGGAATGAAACTATGATTACCTCATGAAGCCTCGCAGTGGCGATGATTTTAGGTTAATACATGGTGATACTCCTTGGTATATTTGGCTTTAGAAACATCCAAACAAGTTCAAACTTGTAATTTTGGGAGGGCCGGCGGCCTTGACCAAACAAACATCTGTCAGGCTGTCTGTCAGGTGAGGTTGGCGGGGGATGGTAATCTATCATATCAAACAATGACTTGATTTTCTTCCCGTAAGGCGTATCTCATGTTTGGATAACCTGCAGCTTTTTTTTCTATATGTTTGTTTCATACAAGGAATTTGCTTGATGATCCCGAAGGCTAGCGATCAGTGGTCAGGAACCGATGTACAACCCCTTTTGAAACCCCATGTTTATCTAACGAGGTGAATGACCATTCATTACATAAAGCTAGATGCAATTTGATGTTTGATCCAAAGGTTCAAGACTTGTAACACCAACAAATATATCGTATATATTATATGTATATAAATGTTTATGAATACGTAAATTTTTATAAGATGATGTAGATCCTACGAATTCAATTTGTTTCAACATCATACACTGACCTTCCCCAAAGTTGGTTGAACTGGACAGGCCATGCGGCTTGAATCCCTCTCCACCTCCTTTCTGGTTGGCCATCATCACGTCATGATAGCCATGGCGCAAGGCCGGGTGGAGCTGAATGGCTCGCTAAGGTTTCACACGGAACCAATCATCCCCCCCCCAAAAAAAAACTGCTTGGTGGTTTTGAACCAACCCATTTGAAAAAAATATGCGCAAGTCAAATTGGATCATCATTTGCCAGGTAAAAGGTTAAAATTCAAGAAATATTTTTGAGTTACCACCACCAAACGAAAAGTATTGGTACAAAAACCCCTCCCTGAAACTAAACGTTTGGCAGCTGAAAGAATGGTATCCCAAAGCGAGCTGTTAGTTTCAGGAAGGGTAGATTTTGATTTCCATCTCTTGGAGGCTACCCCCAAAAAAAGATATGCTATAGAGCCATTTCTAATACTTCACCAACACCTGATTTCCCATTAATATGTTAGTTTACCAGAGGGTATAGCATGTGTTTACCTAATATTTTGCCACTACTCCAGCTCCATGTAAATAAGTGGGACGGTGGTTATCGAATTGATTTAGATTGATATCCGACCAGTTCTTGGATTTTGGTCGACAAAGTATCTACGCAACTGTCAAACAGAACAAGGTTTCATCCACAACGAGGTCCGTACGCTCAGAGCATTAACGAAACATTTTTTGCTTGAGAAAAGTTGATGGGTGAATTGGAATAACATTTCACCATCGGAGGATTCTCCAATCGTTTTTACTACTATCCTCTTTGGTGACTTTTGTTTTGGACAGATTTCCATTGGTCCTTTCGTTCGGAAGATCCGAGCCAAAAATGCTGCGGTGGATTGATCCAGTTGTTGTACTCCATCATCCAATCCCTTGCGAAAGGGAACACGCGCTTTTCTTTTCTTCTCTCTCTCTCTCTCTCTTCCCTGTTTCTTCTACAAATGCGCATTCGTCATACATACCTCCTAACTCCTTCTGAAAACTGTCTGAATCAATCTCCGGGGTAAGTGGGTGCAACTCGGAATAATCAAAGATATGTGCACAATTAATATACAGTATATATATATATATGCGTAAAGATTACACTGCTATATGTTACATTTGTAGAAAACCTTATTCAACTTTCAGGCTGATCAACTAAAATTTGCCATGTCCAAGGCAGAAAATGATCGCTTTCGGATTTTTTTCGAGTAACGCCTTTCACGGCAAGGCTTGCCGGCATTTTAAAGCCAACAGCCATCCCTGACAGAGATCTGAAAGGAGCCACAGCCGAACTTCCCCGGCCGAAGGGGGGTCATATGACCATCCAATATCCAACTTGCAATGTCAGGTCGTTTCAGAGGGATTCGTAGTCTGGGTAGGGTACATGTATGTAAGAAAAATGCAACATACACCCCTGAAATTTAACAGTTCGCCCCTAAAAATAGACAGGGCCCCAAAAGGAAACTCATCTTCCACCCATCATTTTTCAGGGGCTATGTTAAATTTCGGGGGTATACAAAATGAAAAATTCCATGCTCTATAATTTCCAGCGCCAAAATCCAATTTTCCTTGCAAAGTCCCCCGGCCATATTTTTTATGAGTTTCGATGGTCCATGCATCGTTTTTCATCTGGGGAAATATATTTACAATTTGGCCACCATCCGAGGTTCATCTCTCATCCGAATGGATCAAATCAAAGATCCAATTTGCAGACTAAAACCAGTTAAAGGGTTGCAGTGCACGAGTTCCCGTGAATCCAGGCCATTTATCGTTGGGAGTAGAGTCCCAGTATTCCCCCGAAACCACCAACCATCTTCTTGTGCTTTTGATTTTTGGGTGATTTGGCTTGCACACTTACAACAAAAATTACACCTGACTTATAAACCTCAAACATTATTCATCGTCCAAAAAAAAACACGTTATCGTGAAAAAAAAACAGGATGAAAACAAAAATCGGTCCATTTTTCAGTTTTTCATGACCTTAGATCCAACCGGGTCGTAGATTTGGCAATAATCAAGCCACCCAAACCCTGGTTGAAACCACCAACTAGTTGGTGGTTGAACCAACCCATCAAATTGGATCATTTTTCAGAGTTCCGGGGTGAACATAAAAAATATTTGAGTTGCCACCACCTATAGCCAATATTTAGATCCCATTGAAACCACTATCTGTGGCTTTGGTTGTTTTAAGTTTCCCGTTTTCATGTTGTTTTTTTGGGGGGACAACAAATCTGCCACTACTTCCGATCCGATCCTGGAAAAACCTGGAACAAAAATATCTGACTTTGGAGGATGGAACGGATCCCTTAGTGGCAAAATCGGACCCATGCGATCTCCTGACAAAATTGGAAAATAAACATCATCCACCTGTAAAAAAACCCTTGAGAACACTTAAATTCAACCTGAGTCCTTAGATTGTCAGAAAATTGATGGATGAAAATTGATGGGTTGCCAGCTTTTTCCATGTGGAAAGTGGCTAATTCCTTGATTATTTTGGAAAGAGGTCACAACTTCAGTGAAATGGTTTAAGATCACCGCTAGCTGGTAAACAAAGATTTGATTTGAATTCCCTCCAAATATTGTATTCTAGAACCTATATGAATTTACAATTCTAAATTTCCATTTGAAGGGTTTACAGATATTGAATTGAATCTACTATGCAGAAGGAATTTATACAATCTAAATTTTAAGGTCCAAGGTTTTAAGATTGGCCCGCCCTGGCTCCATTCCGACTATATTCATGATCACTGCAGGGCATTCTGTTTCGGGATCCGATATACAACTTCAACTGGTGGCCGGTATCCTGGAGTCAAAAAGCACGCACATCAGTTTCAAACTTTAAATTATAAGAAGTCGATATGGTTACACCCCCCGCCAAAAAAAAAGCAAACCCTTGTTCATGTTATTATTATAGTTCACCGGCGCATGATTGGTTTGACTCTGCCAAAGCGAACAGCGGGTCGATTGAAGCTTAACAGTAGTCAGCTGAGAGGTAAAACTTGAGATGTCTAAACTCATTAACATGACACCTGAAACAATGCCAGAAACTGCCGCTCAAATCATATCGAACCCTCATAGCAAATGGTAGGAAGACTTTCTTTTATCCTTTGGCTTCAATTTAGGCCCCTTTTTTCAGAAACCTTTGGCTTTTTGGGGTTTAAGCATCATTCACAGGATCGCTGTTCAGTTGGTGAAAGGATCAAAGATTCCAGGATACGGTGGACACCGTCGAAGCTTTAAGATTGCGCTCGCGGCATGGCATTTTGAATTTGATCGCAAGAAACTAAAAACGAACAACCCGGACCCGAACGATTGGATCAACAGCCTTGGAAGAAGGCTGAACTCCATGGTTAGGAAGGTAGATTGGACCACATCTCTCAATCTTCCAAACTTTGCGTTTGCCGGTAAAAGCTAGGTATATATATATATAATACTCACAAACAAAGGACTCGTTAGAACAGTTGCAACACCCTCGAGGGAAGCTTCGCACGTCCCAGGCACATTCCAAGTTTGAAACATGAGAAGAATACCCCTGCACCCTGATTATCAACAGGGTGTTGAAACAATGATTGCATCATTCCGCTTAACCCGCAAGAAAATGTTCAACTTGCTTGTTTCGTGGAGGATTCAAATTCCTTTCCAATAGTCTCCTCCAAAAAGACTATCACGATATCGTTCCAACCAACTAAGATGTTACCCATATCACAGGTCAAACACGGCGCCTCAACTTATATCAAAATAACCGCATTCCTCCGGTAACATACCGTTAGCCATCAGACCTGAAACGCCAACTTGGCCAAATTTTATGGCTGGAGGTTGGTACCAGCAAAAAACAAACCTGAAATTTGATGGACTTTGTACAGATGATTTTTTTCCGAACTTGGGGAGAAAACACACCTATTTTTTTAGGGGGCAAATTTTGCAGCTAGTTTCAGGGAGGGTAACCACCAGTGATAGCCAAGCCACCCAACCGTATCCACCCACTTATCCAATTGAGCCACGAAAAAAAAAAGGTTCCTTACTTCCCACTATATCGGTTGTTTATATAGGGACCCTTGTAGTGGCTTATTATGATCCCCAGATAAGAGGGTAGTATAATCCCTTGTATATATATATATACCCGAAAACAACCGAGATTCTTTCATTGCTCAACTTGTTGATGAAAAACATTCACCAGTCCTGATCTATTTTCCTTTGTCGGGCTGTCTTGAGTGTAGATGGCAAGTGTTACCATCTCAAACGGGGATGTCACATTGATCTTGGCATTTGCAAAACCTGCCATGGCGAGTCATGTCGTTGACCATCTGGCCGAAATGGCTAGTGAAAATCAATGGATTCATAAAAACATTCGGAAGATGCAAAACATATCCAAACATCCGAATTTCCTGTGGTCTCTAGATACCGTTCCACTTAAAGGTAGGTGAAAGAGAAAACAAACACAACGGCCTATGGCATATGGGAAAGGAAGTCAAACTTTGGCCATGTCACTACCATTCAAGAATAGCAATTGGGATTAATTGAACTAACCTCACTTCCATGGCCAAAAACATCACGTTTTGTTGGGCAAATTTATGGTTTATCAACCTCCAGGGTGGTTACAATCCTCATTCACAACCATTCAGTCACAGTATATACTTATATAAATGTCATCTCATTGCAACTCATAAGCCCCCAAATTTCTGGGAATCAATCTTTGGGTATGAGATGTTTTTTTAAGGGATTGTTTTAACCTCCCCTTGACTTTTTCACCATTCAAAAGTACTTCAATCGTTCTACTTGTTGAGCCCATTCTGTGTTGTTTCACATTTCATGTGCGAAGCATCATTCGGGTGTCATCCGAACCATTGCGACCCCCTCCCAAAACATGCAAACAACATTTTTCTTGGGAAATTTGAGGATGTCTCCAAAATTAGGGCCCCCAAAATCTACTGGAAATTGTCAAATTCACATGTCCTTTTTCCTTCGCGATGCTTTGCAGCGAAGATGCTCTGACACCAGGGTGAAACAGCTAGCTGTTCCCAGGAAAGGATGGTCATCCCAGGTCACTAGACTATAGTTTTAGTCATTTTGACATTTTTGAAGAACTCTCAAGTCACGAAATATTTGCCAACCCTTCATATATATATATACATATATATATATACGTATATGTAAATATATATATACGTATATAAATAGTATAAATATATATATATATACGTATATATATATATATACACCAGGAACCCAAATACCCCATATTTTGGAAGATATGGCCCATAAAATGGAATGTCACCCCCACCCGAAAAAAAGGTCAAATGGGTTCTAGCTACAGGCATTTAATTTTGACTTCAGGAATCCTTCGAACCACCACCTGGAAACACGACATCAACCACGTGAGCGACGGCTTTTATTAATCATATTTTGAAAGGCCGCATTTGTTTGGGTTACTCCCTACCTCGTTCAATTAACTTTTAGTCTTGAAGCATGTTCTTGGAAAAATGGTGACCTCGTTTTCCAGCGCTGGTCTTTTTTCTCAATACTCGAGACATGTATGGGGATAGATGACCCTTATGTTAAGAAACCTCGTTGGCGAAGAAACTGAAACGCCATCTCAAAAATGATAAAAGACGGACTAGCTGAAGGGATGGTCACCAGGAAGCTGTGTGTGGAGGTTTTGGACCTCGTTTTGACCTCGTTTCAGACCTCGTTTTTTTCAGGGCATCATGAATAGAAACGTGCCAACTAGACTAGAGTCCACATGGCTAGACTAGAGTCAACAAAGCGAGCCAAACTAAAAACTGCAAAGCAGCACCAACCGTCTCAAAAGTCCAAATCACTGACATGTTGTTACTTACTACCTCGTTTTTGGGTTACCCCCTACCTCGTTCCCATAGGCACGGTGGATTTGAAAAAAAAAAGTTTCCATCCACAAGCTATTCCTTTCTTTTCCAAATAAAGGCGGCTGCTCACGTGGGATAAAATGTCATGAACAGTTACAAAGGACTATACCATGGGAAGCCGCAAACCTAATTTTTAGGGGTGATAATCCATATTTCAACATTCATTTGTCATGGTGTTGGGATCCAAAGGCACATACTAACTAACTGATGCATTTTTTTCATCCACAGAAAAATAATGGGACAAACATGATGCTTTTACAGTCTGATGTTCTGTTTGAGTACATCACCTTCTCAATCCTACCCCCATTTATGTTAAACACAATTGTCAAAGAATGGTCACACACTAATATCTTGAGATTCAATCCGTGCAAATATGTACATGAAGCTATATGCATGTCAATTGAAGCAAAGACATGTAATGGTAATACATGTAGTACAATGTATGCCATCAGGTTCAGCTAATGGAACTACTAAATAATCACCATCACAACTCTGCAATTGACACATTCATCCTCACCATGGGGTCGCCGGGACCCATTTACCCTTCGATCGACTTCGTGTGGTACATGGGGAGGAAGCAGAGGACAAACTTGGAAGACTCAAGGAGGACTGGATGTTTGGTGTACTCATCGCACTTGGAGATTCGCCTTCGCCTCAGCCGATGGAACCCACCATTCTCAAAAAAGGCCACAAAGAATTGCTAGAAAATTTCCCGGATGTGGCGTTTTGGTGTTTTTTTTTGATGTGGGCGGTTGGTAGTTGTTGAAGAAAAGCACGAGAGAAAGCTAAAAGGTTGGTTTGTTGAAGATGTGCTGGGGATATTCAAAGTGGTCGTGCTGAGTTTCTTCTTTAAAAACTGCTTCAATGAAAACATCTGAAAACTTAAATTCGAACCTCAAGATCCATCCATGAACAATCAACGAATCAACCATTGGAAACGGAACGCGTGAAGCTAAGTAGTCATATGAGTCATATGTCATCAGTCATCAGCATAGAAGAAAATCAAGAAACATCAGGGGAAAAAAAGCAACCCTTCCAACAAGTTCGGGGAGCAGAAAAACAAGAAGCACTTTTGGCCAAGCAGTTGCTTTCCCATAGGATCCATAGGACTGGTATATCTACTTTTACCATAAAAATCCATGAAATGTGGGTAAATATACCATACATGGATCCTATGGGGGGTACACTCCCTGAAACTAACAGTTCGCCCCTGAAAATAGGCCAAGGGACCCGAAAGGAAACTCAATTTTCAGGATGCGAAAAACCCGGGCACAAATTTCATAGCTGGAAATTGAATTGTTGGGGGAAGGTCTTCATCTATCTTGACCAAGGTGTTAATACTTATATATATGTATATAGATCCACCATCATCGCATACCTATTTTTATTCTTGTTCTGCTCCCCAACCACCCCAACATTTCGCCAATCCGAGGGTCCGCTACCATGGATCTTCTCCAACTTTTCGACTGAGTTCTGTGGCACATCCCGCAGTCGTTCTAAGACTTGCCAAAGGTGTGTGACAGCCAAGTCGCGATCCCTGCTGCCTTGCCACTTGAGATGGTCCGTGCTTTTTTTCGTTTCTTCTTGTTTGGCTTGCCCCTGGGGTTGGTATATGATTTAAGTAACTACTTCATGCCACTGTAAGTTGAAGTTGAAAGTAAATTGCTTGCAATAAAAACAGGTACCACCTGAAAACTAACATATTTGCTGAAAATTGATGGTTGGAAGATGAAACTTCCTTGTAAAATGGTCCCTTTTTGGAGGACATGTTGATTTTCATGGGGCGTGGGGTAAACGAGATGACCCCATTATTTACACATTAAAAAAAAGTTGATAGGACATGCCAACTGGAGGTGACCGGAGTGGAGTTTCATATGGGCGTATCCCACTAGTTCCTGATGGTGGTCTAATCCGGCCCGCTAATCAGGGTAATTGATCCTATTATTCAAACCCCTTCATACATCCTGAGCCATTGGTGGTTGGCTACAACTGCTATCAACAGATGTATAACCCTTAGAATTGCATGAGGATGCATAAAATGTCACCCCACACATGAATCAACACCTGTCTGAAGAAAGTGCTACCTCACCACTTCATGTATTTCGGCCTGAAAGCACCCCTTCCATTCAGCAGAAATTTATCCAGAGCACGTTTCCATATCTTGTTCTTCAAAAAACAGTGACATGGGAGACCTTCATCCAACTGAGCAAAAAAACCTGGTTGTTTAGGGTATTATACTACCCAATAATATGAGGATTTAAAACACCATTATATAAGGATCCCTTGAAAATAAAAATAAAATGTGGAAAGTACGGAACCGGTGTTTTTTCTCAACTATATGTATATATATATATATGGCTTCACCCTTCATCTCCATTGTCTTCCAACGAATCGCCTGTGCGCGGATCCGGTGCTTCCTTCGGATTTAACAAGACATAAGCCATCTCCAACTGTCGACGTGCAGTGATCACTTGTGATCTCAAGGGATCCACCTACCGCTGCACCGCCGACAAAGGTGGGTTCCGGAAAAAGCAGTTTTTTTGGGGGTGAAAAAAAACGGGTGAAACCAAAAAAAACAGTTTTCGCCATTTATTTTCGGCCATTTATTAGGGTATAATCTCAAATAAAACTATTAAATGACTATAGTAGGGGCCCACCTTGCAGGGGGCAAACTTATAGTTTCAGACAGGGTATCTGTTCAACAAAAGGAACTATAGAACACATACTTATGAATTTCATGATTTCGTCACCTGATGTCACCCCAGAAGGTATTTTTTAGCATGGAACGTGTCAGGAAATCCCACGGTTTTTGGACATGTTATGATGAAGCACATAGGTTTCCTATGAACTGGGAAAGCTGATTATGGTAATTCCTTATTTGTTTGTCCTTTGAGTTGATCCTGGGAAATTTTACATACCCACTAGGAGTGCTTGAGGGGTTTTGCCTATCACAAGTCCTACTTCTAAGCAATGGTTTCATGTTTTTTCAAGGTGTGAGTCCATGTAGCGAACTATCCCGCCCTTCATTTCAAATGATTAGGGATTTAGGGTTGGCTTATATTTCATTTCAGCTACCATATCTGAGCCCATAAGTCACTCAGATTCTTCCTATTGATTTGTAGTTCACATACACTTTGAGCACTGGGCAGTTCTTCACCCCCTGTTTGATGCGCTAAAACTTAAACCATTGCTCTACAGACAAATTGGTAGATTGCACACAACTTTCTATATACATAGAAAATCATAATCGTCCCGAAGTTATCCCTAACACAAGAGGGGGTTGGGGCTCAGCCCTAAATTGCCAGCACCGAAGGTCTACTTTGACTTCACATTGATACCGCCCAAGATAGCCTTGAATTTCCAAGGAGTTAAAACACAGTGCATATATAACTCTACGTAAGTACAACTAGAAATATATTTTACATTATTTGCTATATGCTAAATATGCTTTTTTTTAAAAATATATATTTTTCATGTGACTTTCATGTGTACAAATATACATACTATATTTACACATAAATATATATATAATTATATTGTATATATATATATATGTAAATATAAATGTAAATATTATATATGTCTAAATGTATATATATATATATGTTTGTTTGTAATCTATCTTCCATCCCCACGATTTCATTCATATCCAATCTATCTACCCGGTCTACCCATGTCGCCATCCAGGTCCTCTCTTCGCCATCCCGGCGAGTGGCCTGGGATTTTGCCTCCGCATGATCCGCTTCACTGCGTGCCAACTTGATGCTCAGCTCCGTCAACTGCCTGGTCGTTGGTAGTGGTGCAACTGGTACGGATGTTTTTTTATTTTTGAGAAGGAAAAAGGGAGGGAAACATCAATTATTTGGAACACGAAATACGATTTTGTAGTGTTCTTGTTCGCAGAGTTGGTTGGAAACTGTGTTGGAGATAAACTCTTAATTCATGTCTATGCTGTCATGAATCATGACCGACGTACAGTCGATAAACAAAAATCTAGTACCTGCCAGAATCATCCATCTTCCTCCGCATGATGATCATGACCATGCACAATCAGTTCTTTGCCCAAGGAACTAGTGGAAGTATAATGAAGTATGACTCGTTTGGAAGCACAGCAAACTTCAAAGTAAGCAAAGAACATGGTTGAAATTTGAAATTCAAATTATTACACTCGCTACGTTTCCTATCTTCCATTCATGTCTGTCTATAACAAATCGTCTTTCACCAACATGCAAAATCGACGCAAGAAGGTGCCACGATCGAGAAACACATCTTCTCATCTTCCAATTTTATGAATCCATCACCGCATAGGGACTGAAGCAACAAAGGAAAACATTACACCCCCAAAAACTAACGAATGTCCGCCAGAAAAGGGACTATTTCAACAGGAAATGCATCTGAACCAACCATTGATTTCCAGAAAACATGTTTTATCCTTTAAACCGGGGATTTAACATAAGTCATTGGATGTATTTTTCAATTGGCAAAAACATACACCCAGCATTTACCGGACCAACCCTTCGCCTGGTACGTTCCGAATCTTTCGTCGAATCCATGCGGATTGGAGCTGAAGGTGTGACCTATGTCCAGGGAGTGAGGATGTTGAAACATTCTGGAAAATTACACATGGAACTACCCACAAAAATGGGGGGGGGGATGGTGGATATAATAGATGACACTTTCAGTTTTCAATATTTTTCAATTGTGGGTGGATTTTGACGTTGTTGTTTCTCCAGGGTGTAGTCATATCCACTCACTGTCGTATCCACTCACTGAATTTGTTTGACCTATTTTTCTTTGGGGGGGGGTGGGGTGAAATTGGGAAGATGGTGATCCTGAACACCTACGGCTAAGTGCTCAAAATTTCTAAGTGGGAGTTTATGGTAAAGAAAAGGCAAATGAATCAGTCAAACTTGGAATCCAAGTACTGCATATAGCTTGTCTATGCCAGCTTTTTTGGGCTTTTACGAAGTTCCAGCACCTTACCACTTCAAGAACATGACTTTTTGTGGCGAAAAATCACATGATTTTTTACATCCCAATCCTAAACCAAAAAACAATGGGGGGAGGGAAAAACTTGGGGTCGGTGCAAAATCACCAGCCAAGATCAACCAAACACACCCTGGAAGAGTAACATGGAACATAATCATGGAGGTTTGGAAGATAATTTTCCTTTCTAAATGGGTGATTTGTAGGTTCCATGTTAGTCTTCCAGGGTGTAATAACAAACAACATTTCAAGATTTTCAATTTTGCAAAATCACCAAGCTTGAACCAAAGCCTCAGACTTTTTTTTCGAGAAAATCAGTCAAAATTATTTGAAGCCAAAATAGGTGTATCTACTGTACCCAGAATGACACAAACAATTACTTATAGTTACCTAAATAGTTTCAATCGGGGTTGCACCATGCAAAATGACCAAAATGTTTATAGTTACAACAGTTATATCTCCAAAAAAAGTCATCCCCCAAAAACATGTTTCTTGGCCCCCCACCCCCTCCCCAAACCAAAGAAACCTGGCAGCTTTCAAAGAAAAATCCCATCCTTTCGCCGCGACCTGCGATTTTCCCAGCTCCAAGGTGAGCCGATGTAACTCTTGCTGGGCCATATCTAAGGCCTGGGGCTGGGCCACTGGGTCAGGCTGATTGGGGTTTCTGAAGCGACAAACCCTTACTGTAAGTTACTGCTTGCTTGGAGGATCATCCCTGGACTAGTAAGCGATTAAGAACCATGGTGGTCGTAAATCCCCTAAGGATCGGGTTGTGGGACCCCTTGCAAATGGCCGAACTTTATGGCTTATAAAATGGGGGTGATCCTAACCACTTACTAACTGGGATGATCCTCCAAGTGGTGGATATTCGCCACCCATTTTTTCAAAAATATGCGCGGAAGTCAATTTGGATTTTTTCCCCCAATTTTCGGGGTGAAAATGGAAACATATTTGAGTTGCCACCACATAGCTTAGGAATGTGAGGTTAAACCCCTTTGTTGGGAGGCTAATTCATCAGGCATTTGTGGCATTTTTTGTGGCAGAGTTTCTTAAAAAAAGTTCTCTATAATAAAACCTGCCCTTCCTAGTTGCTGGGAAGGGGAGAGCATCCCAACACATAAAACACCTGCCTGCCTTTTATGTCTCAGTGTGTGTTTTCGCATACTCAGGGGGGGCTAGAAACCATCATTTCTTATGGATTTGAGCCGCAACGGTTCCATCATTGTCCGTATTTCGCGCTATAAAAACGGTTCCCTTTTGCCGCTGAGTAATGCCTAGGGCCTATCTGCTTGTACTGGCATCGACCTATATGAGGTGTATGGGCCATCTCCGGGGCCATCTCCGGGACCATAAGACCTGCTATGGCTGTTATGATAAAGTTATTTTATTATTTTCATTAATAGCCATCCTGCATGGAAAGGCGGGATGGAAGGGCATTTTTTGGATTACGAGGATGGGGCCATCCGAAGCATGCGGTTTGCATCTGGTGGTAAGAAAGGAACCTATTTAAAAACATGTGAATTTCCTGAAAGGAAGGGAAATTAACGAACTCGCCAGGATGAATTTTAAACCCATTCTGAGGGATCATTCATATTTGAAGAGCATGATATTATTTTTGCATCAAAATGGACTACAACATTTCACCAGCCTGTTTCTTTTTGAAGGTGAGGGGATCCTCTGTACTAAGTCACTAAGCTCCTTGCCTATAACATATATAGATCAAATTATGTTACAAAACCTTGAGACCAAGTTGGTCCCCAAAGTGCTGACAAACTTCAGGCTATACGATACAAGATCCGGATAGGGATACTTCAAAAAACCATCCCTGGCCATGCTGGGTAAACTCCAGCCGTAAATAGCCGCAAATTATGGATAGAAATTATGAATGGTACCCTCCATGTTTGTCCCATTTTTTGACAGCAAAATCATCTACTATATAATTGTCCAGGCGGTGAAAGCGACAGGATTTCAAGGTTCAAGCACCCAGTTTGGTATCACTGAACACTTCGGGCACATGTCTCATGGCGGATTTGGTAGCAACAACAATTTTCCCAAATACACCCCTGAAGTTTAACATGGAACATCAAAATGGCCCCCTGGAAAAGGAGATCCCTTTCGGAAACCATCATTTTCAGGTTCTATCTCAAACTTTGGGGGTGTACTTCTGCAAGAATCTCGGAGCAACTTGTCATGACATTAGTCTTCAGGCCCCATGCTTACAGTAGAGTGGTGCTGCAAGGATAGAAAGTTTCATAGCAAAGGTGGCTGGAGTCTAATACCATCCAAATAGAGTAACTAGTTGGTGGTTTCAAACCATTTGAAAAATATTAGCCTATTTGGATCATTTCCCCAGGTAGGGGTGAAAATAAAAAATATTCGAAACCACCACCTAGGTAATGTCACCAAGCTAAAAATCATCTTACCAGTCTGATGATATAACACCACACCATTTTGTTCATGTCACCGTTTGCAAAAAACAATCTCAGCTCCAACCCGTTTCCAAACCACCAACGTCTTGCGGAAGTCAACTCCCAACATCCTGAGGCCCTGACCTCGACCTTTTCTCCCTTCGCAGCTTCCAATTCAACTCGTAGTTGTCGCACCTGGAAGAAACTGCCGCTTGACCAACGAAGACTCGACGTGGAACAACGTTTGGAGAGTTTGTTTCTTCCAACTGAGTTGATGAGTTGTATTCTTTTTAGATAATGTGACTCAAAAATGGTGGAGATCCAACACAATTCCATGCAATATTGCAGATGATCAAATCTGTGGTACATTTGGAGCCACACCCTGAATTGGATTTATAACCTTCTAGGGGATTTGTAGGGGATCAAACATCTGCTCCTTTCCACATGTTGAAACTTCCTCTAGGTACCGAGCTGAAGAGAAATCTGATCCAAACAACTGGGCGAGTGTTAGGTTTAAAAAACCATGGAAACACCTACAAGCTTGGGATCTTTGTAGCTGGGTTTACGTAGGTCGTTTAAGGATTGATCTTAGTTTCAACAACCCTACAAAAAAGGCAGGTAAAGGGCCAAAAACACAACGAAGATCGTAGACTTTAGTGAAGGCCGACTGTGTTTCTTTTATCATTCATGTTTTCTTTTTTCCGGAAGGGTCTTCGCACAACCGAGAAGTAGTCAGGTTTGCAGTCAGGAACCAATGCTAAAGCCAATGTCATGTACCTGCAATAGCCTTAGCCTCAAGTGAATGTACAAGTTTGGGGATCACAAATCGTTTGTCTCATGATTATCATTCCTTGCATATTTTTGATATCAACCATTGCCCAATCACTTGTTCTCGTACCTGGATGGGATGGGATGGGATTGTGCCCAGGCCCAGTCAAGGATGGGTTTCAAGAATCTTGCCTTGTCTTACATGTATGATGGTAATAGTTCATCATTGATCAATTTACTACCAGTTATAAATCGATTTACAATTACATGATATGAAAAATGAATGTACACCCGGTACACCCTGAAAATTAACATGGAACCCCAACATGAAGGTTTAGAAGATGTTTTTCCTTTCCAAATGGGTGATTTTCAGGTTCGATGTTAGTTTTCTGGTGTGTATCACATCATGTTACCATGTGAACATTGGTATATCAATCCGCTGAAAAAAAAAGTACAGCTTCTCACTGGCATCCGACCGAAAGGCGGGGAAAAAAGCCACCCACTTGAAAGACATGTGTGAAAATGGGTTACACCCCAAAAAATCAACATGACAATGGAAGATTGACCATTTGAAGATGTACTGTATGTATGTCCTACTAAAAATGGGCATTTTCCAATGTCATGTTAGTTTTCAGGGGGTAGTTTGTCCCTTGTTCCCGTTTTTTTCGGTGTGAAACAAACACCTAAACTTTGTGGCAACCAGCTATATATAGTTCCTAGACTCAAAGGGACTTTTGTTGTAGTGCAGCCTCTTTTGAGATTCCTAATTTGCTTAAAGCCAAGGTATTTATCCACAACCTTAAGAACGAGCCATGAAAAAAACCCGGTTCCTTGCGTGGCATTTTACTACTTGTTTCATAGGGATCCTTATACTGGTTCATTATGGTCCCCACATAACTGGTTGGTATAATCCCCTATATACCCTAAACCTCGGAGGTGCTAGTGAGACTAAGGAAATACCACTTGGGATGCTCCCCGCCGACCGCTCCTCTTCCGTTACTTGAGCTACCTCCAGAGTACCTCGGGGCGATAAAAAAATACGTGGTTGCAGGTCCGGTGCCTAGATTTGAACCGTCAGTTTTTTTTGGTTTCCCATAGGATCCATGAATGTATGGTATATTTACCTACGTGAAAACCATAAAAATCAACCATTCATGTAGGCTTAAATATAGCCTACGTGGATCGGTTTGAAAGTAACAAAAAAATCTCAAAGAACACACCCCAGTTTGCTTAGTGAACATTTCCAAAAAGGGGGGAGAGTTGTTACCTATCAAACCAGGGCTGCCATGGGAAATGTGAGAATTTTCTGGCCAACATTGACTCATGTTTACAATGGATGAATTAGGTCCAATGGGTATACAGTTGCAAACCGAAAGACGAGCTGAACAAATCCAGTTCCTTTATTATTGGAGTGTATCTTTTGATTGTCCCCCTTCAGGTTTGAACGGGACCGCTTCATAAAAAGAACAAGCACTTTCATACAAATATATTATGTATATAAATATATATATATATTCTCCGACTGTTAGTGGGTCACAGCAAATTCCAAATCAAGGGAATCATGTTCATAGGTTCAATTTTCAGCAGGGGCATCTGAACATATCACAGCGACTTGCCAAATCTGCCCCAAATCTCCGGGGTGAAGAAACAAGAAAGATTTATAAATTCATAACACAGTTCCAAGGTGTACATGCTGACCTCACATGTTCCAGGGCACGCTGGCTGAGTTGCTGCTTCTGCAGTTCCTGGGACAGAGATCCAAACTGCCCAGGATGATCTGCGATTTGCAAATACAAGAACCTCTCCATCTCAATGCTATCTTCCACAACAAGATGGCTTATCAAATAGATGAAATCCAGGAGGTATGCCCCAAAATGACCAGAACATTCAAAGTAGTGAATTATCATGCACTATTTTTGTCCAGAACTTTTAGGCATTGAGAGAATGTTAAGATTCGAATTTTGCCGAAGCCTTTGGCAGCCTCCTCCAACGACTGGTATGAGTCAATTGTGACATTGACAAGTTGAGCTTGTAACTTCACAAATGTGATGTCAAAAACGGGGTCCAGTTCCAGTTGTATTTCTTCCATTTGTACAAATATTGAAGTTGCAAGATATACAACAGAATATATGGTCAATAACCTAGTTGGTGGCTTCAACTCTCAACCCAGTTGAAAAATATAGAGGTCAAAAGTGGAATCTTCCCCAAGGATCGGGGTGAAAATAAAAATACTTGAGTTGCCACCACCTAGTAGCCCTCTACAAACCCCAGATTAAGCCTATGAGATTCCCTTTTCCATATTCAGGATTTTAAACTCTCAATTCACTGGCTTAATGCGGATTTTCCACCAGCTTTTTTGTGACATCTTGGTGGGGTTTGGTCTCCCAAGCCCTACCATTTTTTGTTGGGTCCTCACGAAAAATATGGGGGGAATCACCCCTGTTGACATTCCAAACCCGCCTCTGTTCGCCTTCGAATTTCTAGATGCCATACCTCAGATTTGACCATCTGATGAAGATTCACCTAGATTGCAATGACAGGGTTATAGCCTGGAAAATTCACATGGAACCCCAAACAATGAGTGGTTTGTAGATGTTTCTCCTTTTCCACGGGGCGTATTTTCAGGTTCCAGCCGTTAGTTTTGGGGGGGGAGGGGGTGCGCATGAATTTGTAATTTCATCATCCAGGGAGAACACATCATGTTTTCACCCCGTCTGGAGTCGAAAATAAACAATCTGAAGATATGTTTTTAGATCCCAAGAATTGTTTGGGAATGTGGCACGGTATAGTAGCAACCAATGTCAGCATCAAAAAGATGCAGGGCCCTTGGCAATACAGCCACATCAATCAAAGAAGACCTCTCAGCATGCAGTACATTCACCTTTGACAATTGATCTTGTTTTTTCTCGCCATGTCCAAAAATGCCAGGGTAAAACCAATTTTGCGAAACCGTGTGTTTCTATATTCACTGATCCTCCAAGTACCTGAAACTGGTCTATTTTTTGGTAAGAACCCTCAGGATTCTACCACCCGTTTTTTTGAGATGTGACCTATAGAACCCATATCTTGGATCTTCCGAACACCCAGTGAAGTTAGCCGCAAATGCTGGTCTAGTTCGGGATTCCCTAATTACTAAACATATAAAGTCATCTTGGTGTTCACCGGCATTCCTGGGGGGGGTATATAGATCCAACCCTAATATACCGAACCAAAGATTCACCGGGCCCCGAGAAGGGCAACAAACACACACATTCAAAAGTCACAAGAGACGGACTTTTTGGACAAACTGTACCAATGGGGATGCTGAAACAACACGGGCAAAGGACTGTAATTCATGGGAATACTCTACTATAGAATTAATTATAGATGCATTTCGTATCATTTAGTGAATATGAATCTGTGCAAGATCTTGTTCATCAACACACAAAATCTGCAAACATCCAGTGATCACGTAAGACCCGGTGGAGAATCGTCCAACTTGGTGTTTGTTTTGACGATCAAAGATGAGGACAAGAATTGCCAGACAAGACACTGGAGTTGCGATAAGATTCCATCCCAAAAAGAAGAATAAATTCCTGGAATATTGACTGATGTTTACTGGGAAAACCTCCTAAAACTTGTAGGAACAGACCTGATTTTGTCTGCTAAACCCATTGTTTTTGGTGAGGTCCTTTGACATCGGCTGAAATTCATCTTAATATATGTGTGACTTTGTCATGTGTCATTCGCTACATCTTTCAACCGATGATCTGGATGAGTCTGAACATTCCAGTGATACATCAACTTCTTGAGACATCTTAAACCTGACTTTTCTTTTGTATATTCCCAATTGTCTCCACTTGGGAAAAAAACAGCTGTCTTTCGAATTCTGCCATCTCAATGCAGCAACTTATTTTAGGTAAAAAACGAGCCATCAATACCCATCAGTTGTTGTTCCGAAATTCAATCTCCAAGATCTCTAAGACTCATGTTTCCATCATTTTTCCGAGACATTTCACCAAATTTTTCACACAAATTCCATTGAATACATCTCTTGAGTCTCACCATTCCATTCACTTGGCAAACTCCACCAACAAACATGGCAAGCTCCAGGTAAGTCGCTTGAAATACTGTGTTCAAAGTCTCCTTTCGTTGCGCCTTGGGGGCCCAACAGGATTCGATTTTCAATCGACCCCCATGGTGATGTGAGAATTACATACCCAATACAATCCATGAGACTGGTATATTTACCTACATTTGGTATCATTTGGTTGACTTTTATGTAACAATGTAGGTAAATATAGCATACATGGATCCTATTGGATAGGCTTGAAGGGAAAACAAAACATCTTTTGGTAAAGCGTTTCAAACCAAGTGACTTCCATTCTTCTGGGCAAATTGTCCTATGATTTCCTAAATCATGTAGGGAATAGATACCTACGTTGAGATAATTGTTATGGCAAACATGGTAAATATATGTAAATATACCATACGTGGATCCTATGGGATAATTCCCAAACCTGAGTTGTTTGGGGCATTTTGGGGACACTGGCCTCACTTTTAACCGCCACCATTTTTCACGTGACCAACCGGCGGGAACTGGTGGCTATAATTTGCCCAGCCATCTTGAATACTTGATTGCTATGCTTTTAGGTGAAGGTTTTTCAGATAGTGATGGTCAAAGATATCAGCCACTGCCATGTGATGTATTCAAAGTGAAACACCAACAATTTGGGAGAACAGAATTGGTGTTTAAGTAGCCAAAGTGCAATAACTTCGATATCAAATCAACAAGGGTTGCAACATCTTCCATGAAGAAAAAACATGTCAATTCACAACACAGTCAGCTGTGTCAGTGTACTACAATGGTTATCCAAAACATGCTTAAGCACATAAAATCATGGTACACCCCTCTGTTGAAAGGTTTTCAGGGCAGGGCAGTTTGGTCGCTAGAAAAAAAACGCCATCAGCTACAGTGAGTGCCTCCAGGCACGATTTTCGCAGAACTTCCGCATATCGGCCACGAACCGCCTGTAGCCTGAGGCTGTTGAGTGGTTGAGTGTGGCCCAAGATTCGACATAGAGGGGGATGTGCCTATAACAGGCTTGACCACCACCACCCTTATCCTTTACCCGTTTGTTTGGGCCTAGATCGAAATTGCTGAAGCCACCAAAATGGATCTGCCAAGACACGATATTGGTAAAAACTATCTGGACCTTCCCAGGGGTATGAAAGGGCATCGCTGCAGAAAATTGGATCCGGCCTCTGCACTTTGTCTTTTTCAGTCTTCAATGCATTCTCCACTTCCAGCAAGCGATTTTGATCCTGGCATTGGATCTCATATCGGATGATGACTTCAACGCTATCCAGGTATCGACATGATTCATCTGGATCGGCAAATATTCCAAAAAACAGATGCATCCCCTTTGATCCGGATGATACACTCCAGAAGCAAACATGCAACAACCACGCGAAAACGACGATTTGCAAATGACCGGAAAGAAGCTACGGTATCCGGGTCTATGTCTGTGTTTTCTGGCGTAACCTCTTTCTGGAGAAAATCCATAGGATTCGCAATTGATGTTACGGAAAACCAGGAATGGTTTACAAGATTTGGTGGACCTGGATAAATCACAAGCGCTGGCTGGCGGCACGACAATGAGTTTGGGATGTCTCAAAATGCTGCCGGTGAACCCCCCACCGGTTTAATCTGCAGGAATCTATATATATGTACTGATATTACTTGGGTCCTGGCAACACACCGTCACAAGTGGATTGGTTTGGTGAAGGTTTTCATGGGGAAAACCCTTCGAAAAGATGCGAATTCAGATTATTCCTCCCCACTGTTTTGACCGAGGTTGGCATGCCAACTACCCCCTCCGTACGGTCACAACTGACGGGGATGGAATTCCCAGCAGGCAGCCCGCCCAAAAGGAAATACATCCGGTCTGGCCAAATGGGAATCATATTTCACCCACCTAGGCGAAACCCTGAAATAGGGGGATTTCCCGTACTTTTTTGCCACCATTTGGGGGAAATCGGTCGTGGTGAGGGACCCGCTATAATTTGACCAGATCTGGTCATTCATTGTGTTACACTCTTGAAACTGACAGTTCACCCCCTAAGCAAATGACGAATCCAAGAAGGTTTCCTCATCTTCCAACCAACCCCAGAAACCTTCAGCTGCGAGCTGTTACTTCAGCCATGAAAAAACAACAAACTTTTAATTGCCATATGGTTGTTCTAAATAGGGATCCTTATTTCATGGTTTATGAAATATATATATATATATAATCCCAACATAACTGGGTAGGTTTTTATCCCCAAAAAATACCCTAAAACAACCAGGGGCCCCTTTTATCATTGCTCACCAAGTTGGAAGTCGGTCCTCCCGTGACTGCTGTCTGTGCACGGAGGTCGCGTCTTCTTTGGCCTCACAACGGTCAATTTCCGGGTGCCAATCTTCCAAAACAACCGCAACTTGGAGGATGGTCCATCCTCCAAGTTGAGGGGCCATCCTCCAAGTTGAGGGGCCATCCTCCAAGTTGAGGGAGTTCCGAAAGATGCGTACATTGTAGTAATGATATGAAAAATGACTATTAGTCTATACTATATACGCATCCCTCAAAAGCATGAATAGAAACTACCTAAACTTCACCAACACCCTGTATGATTGCAATAATAAAGGGCATTCCCTTGCAGTAGAATCATCCTTTTCTAGTGAGCTTCGCGAGAACTTTCCCAAATATACAGTCTATCGGTATACATGGTATACTGTATACCTAGAACCCAAACGACCTCACAATTTGGAAGATTTGAGACATAAAATGAAAGGTCAACACCCCCACAAAAAGAGGTCAAATGGGTTCTAGGTATATAAAATATCATAATATATCATGTATGTAAATGGGTGTGTCTTCGTATATGGCCCACAACACAATCAATGTAGCAACAACCAACAGGAATATCACGACTACCAAGGTTTGAGGATATCCAAAACATGTAAAAATAAGGCCACTTTTGATTCCTTGGGCAGGGGGACATTCGCTATAATGGTTTGATCATTGATCTATTAGCATACAGTTCCCTGTATACATCAGGTGTAATCCCCCGTATGTAACATCGTTTGTGATGTCATCTCAACAAAAATCTGATCATCTGAGAAAACATCATTAGCATCACCAATCTTTCCAAACGTTGTTTGGACTCCTGAAGAACCCTGAGGTCTGATCATCATCGGGACCACCTCAAGGACTTTCCTCTGATTGGAAACACAGGAAAGACATGTTGTCTCCCCACACGCCACCGTTTTGTTGCACCGTCTTGTTGATCGCTTGTTTTTCTTTTTTTTACCTTAAAATGGTACCCTCTTGGTAATCTAAGATAGCTGGCTGGAATGTCCCCCATGTTTACTAGGAAATACATCTTCAGAGGGTCTATTTTTCATTGCTATCTTAGATTTCCGGAGTGTAAGTATTTTTTCATATTTTTTCTATACCTACATTAATAGCTTCGCATTCCCCCCAATACCCATTGGCCCTTGGCCGTGGTGGGTGTCTCCCAAAACAAGCCACGATCCGTGTGCCTGCACATGGATCAACAAAGCCCAGCGGTGGAAGGCCAGGTCTAAAAGACTTCGCACCTCCTGGCGAGTTCAAGACAACAAACGTTCCCATCATGGATGCATCTCAGGGAATTGTAAAACCCATACCATCCATGGAACTGGTACAGTATATTTCCCTACATGAATGAATGGTTGATTCTTGATGTTTATGGGATCCATGTAGGTAAATACACAATCGTCCCATGGATGCGTAATGGGGAAGAAAGCTGGTGATCTTTTTGTTGATCCCGCTGAGGTCAGGGGAGGTCCCAGATGTGGAAAATGTTGGTTCCGGTTCCGGTTCCGGCAAACAGCTTCTGAAGCATGGAAGAGCCATACCAACCATCAAATCATGGAGAAACTACGGCTGATGGTTCAGAAATCCATAGAAATCAGCAGTTGAGGTTGGTACCTGGCAATTTATCCCACTATATGCAGTTGTTTTTTTTACATCCAAACGGTGGTTGTTTGGGATTTCTGAACCATCAACAGTATGAATATAAAACTTTGCCAGGGGTTGGCATCATAGTGGACATCATGGATGATCATGTATTTCATGGATGCAAAACCTGTATATGTACATGAATATGACAAAATTGTTGATGGCTGAAATCCTGCACCATCCGGGATGTGTAAAAACAAAAGGATTCAGCCAGCAACAGTATCAAAGCAACGTGGCAGATAAAATACCCTCCGAAGGACGTCACCCACTTATCAATTTTGGCTGAATGCGGATGTGTCTGTTCAAACAAGGAAAATACATTATATATATACTTGAAACAATAGTTCAACAAAGTCATCCTGAAAAAGAAACATTCAGGCTGCTGTTGCTTTCAGGGATATACAAAAAAACCCTGAGTAAATACATACATCTTGCATGATTTTTTCAAGTCTAAGTATCCTTGCCAGCTCCAAACATATCCATCCCCGACTTGGGACTTGTCAAGTCCAAACACAACAAATGAGTTTTCTTTTCGAGATGTCAGGGTAGCACCTGAAGAAGCCGGAATGAAAAAAGCTGAAGCCATGTATCAATATATCTATCCACAAACTTGAACGCTTCATATTTCTTCATTCCCTATGAACAAATACAGGGAACTAGTCCGGCACTTTGAAGAACAAAAACACATCCACTTACTCAAAAGATCCTCCTGAGCGAATCGTTGCTCGAGTTTCTGCAGCGGAAAGCGTTGATGCCTTTCACACCCTGGCAGTGAACGAACACCGAAGCGAACATCGTTGCTTGTAACCAGATGCTTGGAACGATTCCCGAGATGAAGGTAACCATTTCCCAACATGTTTTTCCTCAAACCAAAGCCATCTTCAATTTCAGTTGTATTTTGAAGTGGAGATCTATTAAGGGACACATGTCAGCAGTAAACACACCAAACTAGTGAATCACAGTTTTTTCCAAGTGGCGTTTCGGTGAGGTTGATTCCATCTTTCCCACCCAACAAAAACTGTCCGTACGGTTGGGCAGTCCGGAATGTTCTGAAGGGAAAAATCATCTGATTTTAAACCTTCATGACTCGGGTTGGATCGCCGTTGAACATGACACATGCCCCCCCGAACCCACGACGCCAGCATGATACATCAATGAGTCGGGGAGTATTCCCGGGATACGTTTTAAGCTCCTCACGAAAAACGCCATTGTTATACGCCAACGTTTCAAAACACCGAGGGTGGGGTGTCTTATCGGGTAGTTGCGTTGCGGATCCCAAAAGTCGGAGGACTCAATAGGCGGGTTGGAAAACATTGCACCAGGATGGACCATGTGGGAGCCTTTACCTATATTTGGTTGATATTCATCTAGTTGGTGGTTTCAACCAACCCCTTTGAAAAATATGAGTCAAAATGGGTTCATCTTCCCCAAGTTTCGGGGTGAAAATAAAAAATGTTTGAGTTGCCACCACCCAGTTATGATGGATGGAGGTAAATATACCGGTAAGTGTAACATAGATGTATTGTATGGACCTATGTCAAATGATCGATTGTGAGAGTCCAGTTCTACTCAAGTTTTCCTGGGCTCAACCAGCAACCGGTCGACCACCAACAAACTAGTTGTGCTGCTTTCAGCCATTCATTTCTCAAAATGAGCCAGCACACAAGCTGGCTCAACCACCAATTGTCTCAACTGAAACTGACAGCAACAGGACCTTTCAAACATGTGGGACACTGGACACGTGTTTCCTATTGGGATGGTGCAACCTAGATTTCGGCGTGAGCCAACTGGCTAGTGTTTCACCACAGTTGGTTGGATTGGGACAGCTTCAATCTTGCCTGCACCTTGGATCACCAAGCTGTCAGCAGCTTCCTTCACGGTCACTACCTCCGTAGTAGGGTATCCACCTCGTTTCAGAACATGAGACTTCAGAGGGAATGACTGGTGTGGGTGTTGTGTGTGTTTATTTTGGGCATTGATTTTGGTTGTTGGTTGCTGTTGGGTTGTTTGTTGTTTGTTGCTGCCGCCAGAGGTACCTTATGTGTGTTCCTTGTCTTTCGCAGAAACGAGGATAGCGTCTCATGGACAAATCCTTTACACGTCATGATACAGTGGCAATTGGTGCAACATTTGGGGCAAGCAGCTCGTTTTAGCACCTGGAGGGTTGTGCATTCAGAAAGGTACTGTTGATGGAAGAAATCTGGCGTTCACCAGTTGAGGTTGGTAGTTCATCCCAGTATTTACAGGGTTTTATACATCCCAGGTGGTTGTTTGGGATTTCTTCCAACAGTATTTCTTCATAAGCTTTCACATTTGACCAACGTGGAAATCCTGAAATGCCAGTATATCTCTTGGCTTTTTTAGTCACTTTTGGTGCCCATGCCACTCAGGTCCGAAAAATGGGGGAGCAAAAACCGTATGTAAAATTCATACTTTCCATACCACTAAAGCCCACGGTGTGTATGAATCACCTTAAGAAATCACAGCGCTGATGCGTTGTCAGGTGAGTTCTGGAAGCTTGGCGAAACTTAGGGGGGTTTTTGCACTCGTGGGTCCAAACCATGCCAAAACCCATGCAAAACTTATGGCAAATCAACCAGCTCCCCCCCTGGCCACGTACCCCCCTCAGAAATAGCCGGCCTAGAACCATTGGTTTCCCGAAAAATAAGGCCGGCAGTTAATATAAACCGTTATTCAACTTGGGCGGGATTGGTTGGTTGAAATTTTCGCCATGCTAAAATCATGCCAAAGTCTCCACCTTTCAGACTTTGCCACTCAGATCCTTCGGGACTTTCGCCAAAAAGTGTTGGGCCTCACGGGGATGGGTGGTCCGGTGATGGTTAAGGGCATGGGGAGCCCCACTTGAAGATGGAAAAAACATGTTTTTTGTTCATTACATTCAGAATTATGTATGTTTGATGATTCAAAAAATCAAAACCAAACTGATTATGGCGACAAATGGTGATCACATTCCCGGAAAACAATGTAGATACTTCTTGGCAGTAGAAGTGTGAAGATCACCAGAGAAGGCATTGACCCTACATCACCATCGATCCCATTGGGTGAAAAACCACATGAGAGTTCTTTGCACATAGTACTCGAATCCTCGTCGTGAAAGTATGATAAATATATCTTGGGGTGTCCACTTTGGTGTCTTCAAAAACTCCAAACTCCTTCTTTCCAATGGAATACACCCCTGAAATTTAACATGGAACCTGAAAAGAAGTCCCTGGAAAAGGAGATTCGGAGATTCCTTTTGGAAACCATCATTTTCAAGTTCCATGTTAAATTTCGGGGGAGTATTTGAAAAAAGCATCCGTCATATCACCATGATGCATTACTTTTATCCAAAACGATGGGATAAAGCTCTGACATGCGACAGCTGCGACATCCAACAGGTTGCCAGGTCTTGAAAAGAACACCTGTAGTGATTTGCGGGATATGAAGCAGAAACATTGAGTTTCCTCACAGTTTTTCACCTTTGAGTCCCAAAGAGCACATGGAAATCAGGTACTATGTCGATTCACTTGCCTCTATAATTGAAACTTGGTGTACTAAGTTCTGGGCAATTTTTTGATATATTATCAACTTTCAGAAACACTAACAAGAACAAATCCATTTGGCAAACCACCTTCTGCTTCGAGAACCGCCATGCCGAAAACATTTTATGCGTCAAATCTTCCAAAATATCGGTTATTTTGATTCCATAGTAGCACCCATTCATCCTTTCAAATAACTTCCACCTCTTTTGTTTACCCCTTTCCATTTCTACAACAAGCGCCACTTGAGCCACGAAAAGAACCCGGGGTCCCCTACTTTCCATATAGAATCCTGGTTGTTTAAGAAACAGATCCTCATCTCATGGTTTATTATAATTAATCCCCATTGAACATGTGTAGTATAATCCCCTATACCCATAGGATCCATATACCTACATTTACCATATAAATTAACCAAATGTAGGTAAATATACCATACATGGATCCCCTAAACAACTAGTTGCTTTTTTTCATTGCTCACCACCTATTCGAACGGAGATCGAAGACAGGTCTCCACACGAGCAGCTCGAAAGCTTCCCAGGCGTGCGGAGAGTGGCTCGTTGGCACGCTCCGCCGTGTAGGCGCTCACACGGTCCAAGGACTGAAAATCAATCGCGGCGACCAGGTAACGGTGATGAAACACAACAAAAATGGACCAACTTGAATTACCCTCCTAAATGTTAACATGGAACCTGAAAATAAGTCCCTGGTTCCATGTTAAATTTCGGGGGAGTGTATACCACCTGGAAAAATTGATGGCGATCGCCACTCCCATGTATTGGTTTACAAAAAGGCCCCTGACTAATCGCCACCGAACTTGGGAGTGGCGATCGCCATCTACTTTCACTACGGTGTACCAGGTGTCAAAAAAAGTCATGATGGTGAACATGAGGCAGGATCTGTAATTTTCTCCTGTAAGTTGAACGCATAAATTCACTCAACTGGGCTGGATCTGAAACATTCATTTTATATAGATCAAATAAGTATCATGATTCAGCATGTTGAGAATCATGTAGAAGACAGGAAGTCCAAAGGAACCAAACTTTGTTGTAAGATCCGGAATTCTCTACATGAGGCATCCAAAAGACCACCCGCTTCGTCTGGTCATGATAATTCACCAATGAAAGGCTTGTAAATGAAGATGAATTAAGGTAGCCTTTCCTTCGAAAGGCACATAATTTGTAAATTAAAAGCTGAATGTAAGCAACTTTTGCAAGGAATCCCCATGATCAACCAATATTTACAGTGAGGTGGATGGTAACCTCGATTCGTTTAAACCTATATGTTGGGAGACTCTGGCTGTGGATGCTGGTGGTAACTAGCATTGTTGAAAGAACTCCCGACCTATACAATTCAAACAGGTTTGAACACATGCCCATTCAATGAGCTATTAAAATTTTTAGTAACTTAAATGGAATAGCCATTGGTATGTTGTATGTATACACGTATATGAGGGGAACAAACCTTGGAGATACACAAATGGAACGACTCAAGTGGGATAGTTGGTAGAGTTCAGGACTGTAAAGGATCTCAACGCCAAATCCAACGAGACTTGATTGTAAACAGAACGTGAACATGCTCCATTTGAGCATCTTGAATTGCGGCTTTCTAAAGACATATTTTGAGGACTAACACCAACAAAAAGGGATCGACACACACATATCTGAAGCTCTGTAATTGTTCCGAAAGCCGCTTATCATTTACAGGATCATGGAACCAATCACACATTCATCATCTCAAACATTTCAGAAATATGGTCATTCAACACCCTGACAACTTCTATTATCCAGCAGGAAAGATCTGAAGCCTGGAACATGCCGCTTCTATACACCATATGGCTATATCTTCGAAGTTTATTGGAGGTCAGTTTTTTTTACGATCCGCCAATCTGTAACAAAAATGCAGTATCAAAGCAAAACATGGAACTGCAACTCATTTGCGGTTCGTGGTTCAATTATTGTAAGGTAAAAATGAAATATACTTGGGAGTACATGACATGGATCATAAGCACAGCATTGCATTCATTGGCTGTACCAACCAATCCCATTATCCACGGCATATGCCCTATGCCAAGAAACAACAACACCAGTCACCAGCTTTTATGAATAGTTATCAGGCAGACATCTTGAGTACCACGTTGAGGAGTAGAATCACTTTCACAGAGAAATAATACATGGATGAAATAACATCCAACAAGGAAAAGCGGTTTAGATTGGGTGCCACTAAGAAACCCCCGGAAAAACAAGGGGCCACCTACCTTGACCCCTGACCAGTCCCTTTCGCATATCACCTAATGGCCAATCATATTTGGGACATCTCCCAGTCATGTCATGTGAGTGAACGGTAAGTTCCAACTCCCCCAAATCAAGAATTGTTTTATGTCTTGGAGATGTATGACATGACATATGACAACAAATGACATCTGACATATACATTATACATGCTATTCTAAATTGTATATACATGGCAAAGGCAAAAATGGCATATGCTAATATGACATAGTAATATACTAGTTTGTGGTTTCAACCCATCTGAAAATATTAGTCAAATTGGATCATTTCCCCAAATAGGGGTGAACATAAAAAATATTTGAAACCACCACCCAGTATAATATGACGTCCTTCTCCTCCACCCGAAAAATCCTCGTATGGAAAATCACTGCCCAACAGCTACGACGCGCCTGGAGAACGGAGTCCCAGTTGGCCAAGAGCTCCGTAAACTCAGGGCAAAGTCCCCCAACAAACCCCCCCGGCCACATACTCCCCCCAGAAATAGCCGGCATTATGATCAGGGCTTATGAAATCCATTAGTCATAAGGCCGGGTATAAAATCCTTATCTCTTGGGGGGCAGGGGGTACGTTAGGGGGGTGGATTGGTTGATTAGCCAGAATAGTTTATCCAAATTTTGTCAGCTGATCACTGTATTGAAAAAACTAAGATATGATATATATATATGTATATATATATATATTATATATATATGTTTGTTTGCATCCGAAGGTGCAATCATTTCTTCCACGAAGGATGGTAGGGGTATGTAAATGGATTCTATCATTCAGAAAACTACAGGAGCAGTGAAATTCCTCAAGCACCGCAAGCATCACTCCCAGCCGTAAAAACCAACCGCACTTTTTTATCTTAAGTTCCACAAGAATCCCCATACCCATCCAGTTGGTCAAATTAGTACAGGAAAACCCTGATGAAGGCTAGTACCCTGGACAAAAGACAGACTTTTTGAAGTGATGCCACGCGACGTCACTATCATAAGCAGCAATACACGTGCATTATAAATGTACCATTTCCCCGCATTTGGAACATGTTCAGACGCTCGCATTGGCTTCTTCAATCGGTTTCCTGAGACGAACAAAGGTTTTCCTTAAACTCAGCAATTAGATTTGAGATTACTAGCGCTTAGTATCTACCCCCAGAACACACACACACACACTTTCAGCAAACAAAGAGGAACACCAAATGTCAATGTAGACAATTATTCCACTCACAAACTTAGTGATACTCGGGCATGTCTCAAAAGACCTCATATGCTTGCTACCGACTAAACCAATCATCGTTTTTTTTTCAGGCCAACATTCACCTAGAATCATGAAAGGCTGAAGCTTTTGATTGTTTACTTTGCCTTTTTTTCTGAGACCAAAAACAAAACTTCCATGTTTCGAGGGAGGAAGGAAGCGGTATACCATTGTAGACCGAAAAAAACAAAACGTCATTGAAAATTCCAGGCTACCTCTTTTAAGGGAAAACAAACATCTCCCATTTCACATAGACTGGTTGGTGGTTTCAACCCATTTGAAAAATATTTGTCAAATTAGATCATTTCCCCAGGTAGGGGTGAAAATACAAAATATTTGAAACCGCCACCTAGAAAATCTCCCATTTCACATAGACCGACCTACCGTTGGACCTTTTTCAACACCTCCAAATGGTCGGTCCAGGTTGCTCCGGGTGTAAGACTTGTGCCAACCAACTCCGGCCTAGGGAAATTCTCCGGGAGCGTTTCCCGAAAACAACTGGATGGATTTTCACCTGCTTTTTTAAATCCACTAAAAAACCGGGTGGTGGTTGAAGCAACCAAATCTGAAAAATAGCTATGAACAAGTCAAATTGGATCATCTTCCCAAAGGTTTGGGGTAAAAATAAAACTAATTGAAAAAACAAACACCTAATATATAGCTTTCCTTAACAACAACAAAAATAACACTCCGATTTCTACACCTGACCTACTCTTTGAGGTAAAGATACATCAATCTGATCATTGGTTGATGGATCGGGAATGGCCCTGAGAAACTCAAGGTTGTGTTCCACGATGATGGAAGGATTTGATCACATCTGTTTTTCCTTCAGAAAGAACTAACAGGCTTGTGAGTTTATGCTTAGATGGACAACATGGCGAGATTACATAACTAGCACCAATACAAATGCATTCTGACACTGTGAAGAGCAAATCAAGTACTGTATCCAGAAGAATATTGCAAATGTATTGCCCAAAGAATCTTGGACCCTCCAATGGCAGGGTTTGAACCTGTATAGCAGGGGTAGGGTCCTCAAAAAAGCCAGTTTTGAGGGTCCAATGATCCTTACATTGACACTTTTTTTCTGACTTGAATCCCCTCATGTGCTTTGCCACATTTTTTCAGGAACAAAAAACACGAACCAGTCTGACACAACAAATCCAAGGCTGCCACATCTGAAGTCGCGACCAGTCGCATGGAAAGAGTTCAGAAAGCTTTGCAAATGTAAAACAACTACCTAGTTGGTGATTTCAAGCCGTTTGAAAATTATTAGTCACATTGGATTTTTATCCGCAAATAGGGGTGAATATGAACAATATTCAAACCCACCGCCTAGGCACATATCTTCTTGAAGTTGTCACTAATGGCTGTAGCTTTCCTATTCAGCTTTTAGCCATGTGCTGTGACTTTTCTGGGTACAATACTGTTTGTTCCAAAAAAAGCCCAAGGTCTGAAACACTGAAACAATCAGCAATTTATGTTGCAAGCTGGAACTTCTCTTCACTCAAGCTTGGCAGTACTGTACGTAGTTGATGGTTGCAGAATTTGTTTGGTGATTTGCAAAAGAAACAGCTGAGGTCAAAGTTGGTCGGCGCAGGAAATCTGAGGTCAAAGGACTCATGACAAAAATCGAAGGACTCATGACTCATGACATGCTAGTTGGTGGTTTCAACCCATTTGAAAAATATTAGTCAAATTGGATCATTTCCCCAAGTAGGGATGAAAATAAAACATGTTTGAGTTACCACCACCTAGATGTTTTTGTTGCTGCTCACTTTCCGCAAAAAAACCCAGCGGAGCGAAGCGGACTTTTGTCGTGTTTTTTTTCCTGAAATCCTGGACCAACTTTCGTCTGCAGGACTACCAGGATTTCAGGAATCAACAAAAAAAGACATCCCAGCTTTGAAGCAGTACAAACACACAAAAACAATATGATAAAAGGCATTCCACGTGACTTCTTGACATACATTTGTACACAATTATATACATATTCGTATATATACATATATTTATATATATTTGCTATTGCAAATGCACAGGATACTTCTTCAACTTGTGGTACAGCTTGCTACACATACAGCTTATATAGGTGAGTACCTCCATTTTAGGTACCTGAAATGCTTGGTGACCTAATCTAATAAGACACTTGCTGAAAAGAATTGAATAGAAGCTTGGCACCTGCAATCAGCTACACATTTGGCGTCTTCCCCAGCAAAGCCGGATATTCTTCAGGTGTTTGGGCAGTTTTATGAATCCTTGCTACTTGTAAAACACCAAATGGAGGTGATCACAAAACTCAAAGAAACCAAAAGACACAGACTTGTCCACCAACCATTCTTGTGAAACGTAAATTATCCTGCATTAAAACATGTTTCAATGAACAGCTAGGAACTGAGAACAACGACTCTGCTGAGTCACTTGGAAGGTGAAGTAACCTCAAGTAACCGCTGCTCATACCGTGGTTACAATACATATATACAAATTACAAGAGTATCGTAGTGCCCCTGGCCTTTCAATCTATCAGAACTCTGAATTTTTAGTCCATCCAAAAAAAAACACTCCTCAGGGCATTCCTTCCTGATGTCCAATTCATACCCCGCCAATCGAACCCCGGTCAAAGCGTGTCAGTGCCACCATAGAATTAGAGTTGGTGCCTGGATTGTGAAGGTACCAACCAACAAGGTACCGGGATCAACGCGAATTTGGACCCACCAAATTCAGGGTCAGCATTGGTACATACTGTTGATGGTTCAGAATTCCGGCTAACCAGTTAGGATCGATACTTTATCCCACTATTTACAGGGTTATATATATATATATATGCCAGGTATGCCAGGTGGTGCAGGAGTTCTTCCATCGACAGTAGGTCCAGTGTTTTTTTTTGGGGGGGTTCCAAGCATGTTGAGCCACGGCCTGTTGGTGAAGTTCGATTCCACTGACTCATTGCTGAGACACATGGAACAATTTTCATAGCGACCAAACTGCTAAGCAAAAACCCATCGGCCGCATTAGACAATCCTCCTAAAAATGCAGAATGGACATTCAAGTACCAGTGAGAAGCTGGGAATGAAGATACGTTTTTCACATGTTTTCACTAAATAGGGAGCTATTTCTTGGAGGCCCAGCGGAATATAATTCGCAAATGCAAATTAATCTGCTTGTAAACCCAACCCCTCAAAATCCCAAGTCTTTTGAACCTCTGAGTGTGAGGATAGAATCGCAACGGGGCTGCCTCCTGCTGACACAACACTTGACTTGCAGTTGGCTGGTCGGTGGTGCAAAGAAAACGGGGGAGGGGAATTCCGAAATCCTCATGTCTGTGACGGTCCCGGGAGTATGCTTATTTTATGATAGGCTGCTTTGGTCATCAAACATTTGTGAGAGGTTCCAGCCTTCCTTCGGTTACCTAGCTTTGTCCGTCTGTCGGTGATTTCATGAATGCTTCCCATCTCTTTCAAACAAGTCGTTAGATTCCAAAACGATCCAATGCCAAGGGATGTCTACGGATAAAATGGTCCACCTGTGGGCTACCAGACGGAGTCCAGAACTACACTTTGGATCACACAGGTGGATCACAATTGCTTGATCTGTTGGACCGAGTCCATGGAATATATACATAATATTGGAGAGAAAACAAACAAAACTTTGAAACCAGAAGGTCTTTATTCAAGTTGCCTACAAATACCTGTAAAATACTTTAGGATATCCCAACTATGATGCCTTTGACCATGGCCATCAGGAGAGCTTCCATTTTTTTGGGGTATGAAAATCTGTTTTTCTTGGGAGGTTGGGGCCTATTCTGACAAACATCCTCATCTCCCATCACCCCAAAACTTTCTACAGTTGGTGGTTAAACTAGTGCAAAGCAGTGCACGCTCTCAAGCACGTTAGATGGTTGGGCGAAACCCTGCACCTCCCAACCTATCTTTTTACTTTGTAGGGACAGTTCATGAGAAACCCTATACATCCCAAAAAACCTCCTGAGAAGGATTGTTTGGACCCTCAAAACATATCAATGAAACACCAAGCCACAGGTGGGTATGACTGGATGTCTAAGGGACACCAAAATCTCTCATTTTCTAGTTGGTGGTTGAACCAACCCCTTTGAAACATATGAGTCAAAAATGGGTTCATCTTCCCCAAGTTTCGGGGTGAACATGAACAAATATTTGAAACCACCAACCAGATTTAGTTGTTGAATCATGGAGAACTCATATTTTTATGGCTTCTCCACCCAGAAAATCTCTCATTTTCTTTACCCAGCAATTACCATGTTGTCAGCCAACCTTGCCCCTACCCCACATTTCACCTGCGCTTTGGATTGCCGAAACTGCCAGCCTTGGAAAATGGTATATCAAAGGCCCATAATGAATCCATCAAAACTGGTGTGTGTTGGATCTACATGAATGGTTGTTGTTGTTGTTGTTGTTGTTGCTGTTGTTGTTCTTGTTGTTCTTGTTCTTGTTCTTGTTCTTGTTCTTGTTGTTGTTGTTGTTGTTGTTAATGGTAAATCATAGGTAAATTATATACCAGTCCCATGGATGCTATGAAAATCAAACTATGATGAAGCCGCCTGTGACAACATTTACCATAAATTAATTTACGTAACATCGTGTAGCGCAAAACAGTGTCCTGGAGCAACTCCTTTTCCACTGTGCTGAAGTATGATGGCAGAGAAGCTTTTTTTTTTTCAAACGTTCTCCTAGTCTAGAAAAAGGCAACTGAACATGGGCCAACTTGATGAGGCTTGATGGGGACCCTGTAGAAAGTTTGACGATCCGAATGGGAAGAACATCTCAAAGCAGTCAATTTGACGGTTTCCTGGGTCTTCCATGTGACCTTTTTGGGATGGTGAAGTGACCCCTCAAAATGTTAAGTGACCTCCAACTACGGAATCGAAAGGTGTTGATGATGATTTTGTGAGAATTGTAGGATGCTGCTGGTGGCGGTGGGGCCAATCACCAAACATGCTTGTTCCAAATATTTGTCACTGTTCTTGTCAATCAAGCTGTTGTAGAAACGGGTTCATGTCTAGATATACTCGCAGCCACGACAGTGAATGAGTGTATAGCATTATAAAATATTTGTGTCTCTATACTACATTGGGCTGCAAGTTTGAAATCAATTGACAAGGATGCTTGCGATCGAATATGGAGTCATTCGTCTTGTTAAGGCCGATGAGATAGAATATGACATATGATACTTTACAAGTGACATTGCATCAGAGTAATCAAAAAGAATTCGTGTAATTGCAAAAACACATCAAACACGCTGGAGAAAGGCACGATGGAAAAACGACAACGTTCTGAAACAGCAATTATGCCTCTGTATATTCTATCTCTACTCTCCAGACACTTCTTGACAACTTATCTTGGTCTTGTACGAAACAAAGCTGCTTGTTTCCAGAAGCTACTCCACTCGACTATATGGGTGTTTCCAAAAAGAGTGGTACCCCAAAATGGATGGTTTATACTGGAAAACCCTATTAAAATGGATGATTTGGGGGTAGCACTATTTTCGGAAACGTCCATATACTGCAACCGTAAGTGCAACCGTAACCGTACGGAAACTGTAGTCTAATGTGCAAAAAAGCCCTGCCTCTGTACTGTAGCTGTAGCTGTGGCTCTGCCGTAGCTGTAACTGAAACTGTACTGGTACAGTGAATTTGGAGCATCATTTTGGTGTGTTTTGGCCACAAGCCTTTGATTCGCTCTAAAAAATCTGGGGAACAAAAAAGATGATAGGAACAGGATGATAGTCCGTCTTAAACACATGCTTTCAAATTCTTTAGTCCACCATAGTCCACCCCTGTATATAATCGACTACTGTAGTCACGGTATCATATGGTAATTTCTACAATCTACAACTTGTTGACTTAAGTTGCAAAACGAAAACAATGCACCATAATATCAAATTAGTTCTAGTAAACTCGGGGTTCACCTAATAACCAAATATTATAGCTCAAAAAAGTTTCTACCCCTGAGGCCCCAGGCCCTCCACATTGGAACGTTCCTGCAGCATCGGCCGTGGAAGCTGGACTTGTGCCTCCCAGGAGAGGAAACATGCGTGGGGAGGATCATCCTAGTGAATCCCAGTTGGGGGACCCCGGTGAGCCGTACTTGGAGGATCATACCAATTTGATATATATGTGGTTAATAACCATGGTGATCGTAAGTTTGCTGAGTTGTTCCCATTCCAAATGGCCATTCATGGCTTATAAATGGGGGTGATCCTAACCACTTCCTAAGTAGGATGATCCTCCAAGTGGATCTACCCTCCATATAGGATGCCTCTCACCACCAGCTTGACCGTACATTTCTAGGATCAGAAACCCGAACTAAACCTTCATTTGTGGGGAGGTAGATCCGAGGCATACCGACCTGTTAATGGACAAAATCACATCTTAGATAAACAACATGTTTTATGTTGTATCAACACCAATCTGAAATGCACAAAAATCTTGTCAATATCATTATCCTCCTTGAAGGATTATGTGAAACAAACACAACCCAGTCCAACAAAAATCAACAAAGATGTCATTCAAGTGTCTCAAGATTTTGGGGGCATGCCAACAATAAATAACGTTGTCATAACTTCCCTCCAAGAAGGTGGTCTAACCAACAGTTGTTCAGCCCCTTGCCGTCTCCGCAAAAAATGTCCCCTGAAAAGACCAGTCAACCCATTTCCCTAGAAAGCTCCCAGAAATTTGCCCACCAAAAAACACCAGTGCCCATACCATCCATCAAACTGGTGTATTTACCTACATGAATGGTTGTTTTCTTGGTAAATCTAGGTAAATATACAATCGTCCCATGGATGCGTCATGGGCTGATGTTTGAAAAAACCCACCCCTTTCGGCCTGCATCTTTGCCTTTGCCTGAAATGCTGGTTTCGGTCGTACAAAAGGAGGATCATCCCACAACTCAGTTCAGTGGTTAATAACCATGGTTTCCTAGTTGGTGGTTTCAACCCCCTTGAAAAATATTAGTCAAATTGGATCATTCCCCCAGGTAGGGTTGAAAATAAAAAATATTTGAAACCACCAACCAGTTTCTTTTCGTCCGAAATCATCCCTTAAGGATCGGGTTGTTTTGGAGCCCTTCTACATGTTTTTTTTCAATGCAGGTGATCCAGCCGCCACCTTATATCCAGGTACGGATGATCCTCCAAGGGATTTCAACTGGTTGAATGACTTCATAGGGTTTGTTAAGTTGCCCGGGAACCCGATACGTTTTACGTTTTGAGAGATGTTCCCACTGTCCGGGGCGCGGAAATTGATGGGAAGGCGAACAAATTGCAAAATGCTTAATTCAAACGTGCATATTACAGTGTATATACACATATATGTTGTATATATGTAGCATTTTTGGTATCTATACTGGGCTTTCAAATGTTTTTTTTCAGAGTTGTGATCCTCGCTTGGGGCAATTCGAAGTTAAATCAACGAGTTTTAGAGATTTCATGTGAAATCCTTCTTCGCCTTGCAAGGACTCATTCACTCAACGAATGTAAAACACAATTCAATAAAATCACTTTGCCGGTGACTTGTCAATAGAAACCATGTCATGGGTTGGGCGTATCATCCATTTTGATTGCATCTTTCAATGTCCAAGTTAAAATTTCTGTCCTAAACTTGTCGCTGTTCTGAGAACTTGAAGGTCTGATTCCTCGGAGGACTTTCTTAGGCGTCATTCCCTGAAAATGTACCAGCCAACCAACCCACACTTCCAACCCGCCGTTCTTTTTGGAGACAATGTAAGGTGGAAAGGCAGGAAACTTGCGAAGTTAGCTTGACGAGGTTGAATCATTAATGATTCATGCTTGTTATTCAAAAAAACCCTTGGGTCAAAAAATATGCACTCAACTATTGCAAGTTGTTGTCCTCCTTTATGAATAGGTTGATGTGTTTTCCAGATCGAATTTCATTCTGCTTTCTTTCCTTGCTTTAAAAACATCATGTGGGATTTTTTGGGGGATTCGAATATAGTGACATCGAATCAAGTGACAAACCAGATTCATTGGGAAAATGGTGGGGGGCCCCTTGGGATGGTACCCTGAATAGTCCGGCCCATACACAGCTTATATAGTGGGGATTTATGGATATTTATTGGATATTATATCATCCCCTTTCAAATTGGCTTTCTGGGGGGTTTAACAGCTAGGGTACCATCCCAAGGGTACCACCATTTTCCCTATGACATAGAGGTGGTTGAACCACTGATATGTGATCAAGATAGAAAGCTTCCCTAATTCTTGAGGGTGAACATTTTTAACCAACATTAAATTCAAAAACAGCCTGGAATACTCTAGAAGACCAAGTTCGAAAACAACAGGATAGCCCTTTGTTACCTTGCCCCAAAGACATGGATGTTAAAACCTACTGCAACAAGGGATCATCTTTCAACTCTGGCGTTCTCCTCTTTTCACAAGACCCTAGGCCTGCATCTCCTCATTGCCATTGGCTGATAAGCCTCGCAGGAAAAAAAACACCCCTGCAAAACGGCTGGAGGTTCCCTCCACATTGAGATGTGACCTTGGCATACAAAAAACACCCCGCAAAAAATTAACGGCTGGAATCTTCAAATTGATGGTTTGTAGATGTTTTCCCTTTCCCCAAAATGACCATTCTCTGGTTCCATGTCAGAATTTTTACAGCAGAATATGTCCAAACATTCAATCTCCCGGATTGTATCCCTCTTTTGGGGGGTTGAAACATGTTGAAACCATTTCATCTTCTAATGAGAACCTGGTGGATGACAAGTTGATGCGTCAGTGGAGTTGGGGAAGCGATCACGAAAGTTCCCCCGCTGTATCCATGGCCTCTTTTCGTTCATAAAGATCACTACACCCCCAAAGTTTAACATGGAACCTAAAAATGATGGTTTCCAAAAGGAATCTCCAAACTTCCAGCGGTTGATTTTCAGGTTCTCAGGGGTGTATTCTCCATGAATATTCCATCACCATGTAGGACAAACATCAAGAATAACATCCCCCATGTACTTTCACCATCATCAAGTTGGTTCATTGAACTGCCGTCTAAGAGTTTCTGCTTCCATCTCTTGCCGGCCAAAAGGGTTGGTTCTTCCTGAAATAGGGATGAATCATTGACAAGGAAAATACTTGAACCCACCACCGAGTTTAATTAACTTAAGGTCAAAATAGATGGCACAGATACCAAAAGGTAAGTTAGTAAAGGGTCCTTATAAACCAATATGTAGGTACTGTGCCATCTACTTTACTGTAATTTTGATTATGTCCATTCCCAACAGCTGCATGTCAAAACACCTTTAGCAGCTTAGTTGCAGCCTACAAATCCCCCCCAAAAAAATCACATAATACTGAGGCCAAGGCCCGTTAACCCAGGAGTACAGTACCAATCTACCTTTATAGATTTGCTTCAGATGCTCGGAAGATGAATAACCTCTATACTCCATATATAGATTGAATATTATGTATACAATATATATATATTTCTCAGGTGACTTGCCAAGAATAACACCTCAAACAGCGAAAAAAAACCTCAGCTTTTTTGGTTTCCACCCACAGCTTCTCTGGAGCCAGGCCCAAGACGTTTTTAGGGCTTTTTTTTATGGGCTCCATCACTTTTGGATCTCATTTTTGCAATTTTTGAGCAATGCCGAATGCCTCAACGAAGTCAAATCAATCAACTTTTTGCATCTTTTTGCTAGTTGGTGGTTGAGCCACCCATTTGAAAAATATGCTTGTCAAATTAGAAATCTTCCCCAACTAGGGGTGAAAATCAAAAAATATTTGAAACCGCCACCCGGTTTGGGTATGGATGATCATCCACCGAAACAAAAAAAAAGAATGTAGAATCCCGGAAAAAAAGGATCAGAAATGGGATATGAATGGATATGCTGTGGGTGATGCCTTGGAACGGGCATCTATTTTTTCCTGGGGGGTATCTATGTTTCAAGGGTGTAGTCTCCCTCATTTTGCAGACCCCCATTTTTTCTAAAAGATGTTCGGATTCTAGAGGGCCCAGGCTCACCCATTCGGGGAAATGGGGGTATTGGGGATTTCAAGATAAGATATGTATGTCATCTTCCAACAAATATTCTGTCTAAAGTTCCAGGTTATATTAGGTCACGCAACAATCCCAGCTATGTCAAGCTACTTTAGATATGTGTGTATATATATATATATATAAATTACCCTCCCTGAAACTAACAGTTCGCCCTTGATTATAGGCCGGGCCCCAAAAGGAATTTCATCTGGACCAACCGTTGATCTTCGGGGGGGAGTTGTTTCAGGGAGGGTACTGTACCACTTACAGTAAATACCAACTTGATGGCCCAGGTGTCACTATGGTACCCCAAAGATGTGGTCGAACAAAAACCTGATGGGTTTTTCTAGATACTTAGCCTCCCATCTCGAATCGTCGAAGGCGAGATATACTCGCTGCAATCCAAGAACTACCAGCAATAATTGGGTCTCGTTTTCCGGGGCGGCATTGCTCAACTAAAAAATCTACACCCCTCGCACGGCTGGCCACGCACGGCTTCAATCGATTCTTGACACTCTCAAATCTCAGACCAACTGTCACTTCGTAGGTGGTCAAATGGTTGCAATTTACATCACGTTGTGCATCAGAATAACTGGTATTAACTGCAATCTAAAGAGTTCACAAATCACCAACACCTTGAAATTTCAGGAAATTATTGACAAATGGCGACTATTGCCAGGTAACATACGGTTTGGCCAAGTATGATAAGAGATGTTGTGGCATTTATGACAATTCGTGACAACAATGAACAACCCAGGAAAGCAGTTGAGAGACAGTGTCATGTTGGTTGACTTCAACCAAAGCATGGAAAACATCTGGTGCCGAGCAACCTGTGTCCCAACAATCTTGCAAAGGTATGTGTCTATAACTATTCAGTCAAATAAGTCTAATGACAGAACCATGCCGAAAGAGTGAATTGGCAAAAACATTCAAAACGCAGTTTTGGTCCAAAAGTGAGATAAATAAAATGCAATCGGAGAATAAAATAGGTCAATGCATACTCAAACCATAGATGTGCTGCTGCAAGTACGCCATATCTTCTTGGGTGATAAGATATCAATATCACTCGAACAAGTAGCATCCTCGGCCATGCACTCACGATACAACTTTCGATTCCGCAACAATTTATTAACCAAAAAGTAAAAACCTTTTACATTCTGTATAGATATAAGCATATATAAACCATACATCGAGATGGGATTCGGGATTTTATGGTTTCTATGGAACAAAAACGTTCGTTTTCCACATGGACACGTCACACGGCAGTCAGGCGAGACCTCAGTGGACTTTGCCAGACCTCGACGTGCAGGGGGAAATGGTAGATCGACGACATCCCAAGGCGGTGATTGTGGAATGTTTTTTTGTCCGCCAATGAAAATGGGGATAACCCATGCTATGTTAGTTTACCAGAGGGTAAGAAACATGACATAAAAATGACAGTTGCAGTCTCTTGATTTAGATGTTAACTTCCAACTGTGACAAACGGAAGATTTTGCAAAAACCATTGCTGCAAAATTGGCCACAGTTTATAGAGAAATGTAAGTTCATATATTGCCTGCACAGAGAACATGGGCTTTCAAGTGAAACCATCTGACATAAGGGAAAGCCGACTATTTTCAATTTTCAATCGTCTACAATCACTCACCTGGCCGAAAACCTGTCTGCTGCGTCATCTTGGGGATTCAAAGAAGATGTGTGATATATCCATGTTTCACCCTGTGAATGTCTCGAATCATTCTTAGGGGCTGCGCTTCCTGTCAACATCCATCCAACATGTTCCATTCAAGTTGACCGGAGATATGGAGATACCCAACTGCCGGGCGTATTCTTTATACATGTTTGGTCCTCCCTCCGTCGCGAAGATCATCTGGGTTGGGTGAAGTGTATATTACATACCATATAAATTCATATAATATATCACATACATAGTCATACTAACACACACATATTTCACCCATCTGTATTTCTCGGAGAAATTAGCCGGTGGATTCCCCTGCAATTAGGTCCACAACCTTGATTTGGGAATGATTTGGGTCAATCAGATCGCATTTAACTAATGTTACCTTCACTTTCGGATTGGATTCGCCAATCCTGTTCAACGCACTTTTCGAAGACATCATCACTTACCTACTATCCTGTGAATTTCGCACTTTTCGAAGACATCATCCCGGATCCCTACTCATCATAGCTACCTTGATAAGCCGCAAAACATTCACCACAGAAAAAAACGGGTTCATATCGAAATGCGAAAATCTTAGCCAACCATGTTGGAATATTGCCATGCTAGAAATGGTTGTTTTACCACTTTGTCACCCATTTCCTGCGGCAAGATTCCCCTTTTTCCCCCTTCAACACATCTGGTGTTCTGGTACCTTCGAAGGGAGCCGGAGAATAAGCGCAAGCTGTTCAGACCCTGGGAGGTTAACGACACATGGAGGAATTCCCCTGAGATTTGCCACAAGGAAAACACTGGTGGGTCCAAGTTTGGTCGCAGACTATTTGATACTTATATTTGCAGTTTGTATGTCAAAGTGTTGATGTTTCGCATCACTTACAAAGCTATGAGTCATGTGAGGTGTACTTCTTGGATCATGGCTCACTGACACAAATGAGGCCCAGTTTTCAATTGGCCCCAGGAATGCTCCTTGACACCATTCCAAAACTTACTCAGAAATAAAGAAAATCCATCAGAAAATACAAAAAATCAATTGAAAACTTGTCCCACAAAAAAACCCTGGAAAACTATCCCAGCATTCCCCTTTCACCCCCCCAAGCAAGAAAATTGGTTTCGTCGGTTTCTTCGGGGAAATCTTCCTCCCGCAACATGTGGGGCCCGCCCATCCGTCGGGAAGCCCATCCCAGGAGGTATGAAAATTCGGTGCTGTTGGAAATCGCCAGGGTTGTTAGGGATGAATCTCACATGACTAAGGTTTGATTATTCATAGGGAAGGGCTCCTTGGGGGTTTAAACAGCTAGGGTACCACCCAAGAGCACCAGCATTTTCCCTATGAATTATGTGCTATTTTGATTAGCGTCAGGTCCAAAAAGTACTTCAATATCTTGAATCATAGGAAGTTCGTAGGCTGAAGGATTTGCGGCATGTACCCCTGTTGAAAGGGCTACATCAGTTGCAGTTCCTCCAGCTATTTCTTTGCTTGGACCTACTTTCTGCCAAGCATTTTGGCAGGACGCTTGCATCCATCCTTCAGTTCCCTCCTTTCTCTAAAATCGATCGACAAAAACCAACAAAAACAACAAAACAGCAGGCTCGAAATGGACACATCCTACTGTTGATGGTTCAGAAATCCGGCTAACCAGTTGAGGTTGGGAGATATACCATTATTCCATTATTCAAAGGGTTTGAGCACCATCCCAGATTTTTGGCCATGGGATTTCGATACAACCCTCAACGTCGTATCACGAAAAATTGGAGACTCATCAGTCATCGTTGTTGAAATTTCTAGCTAGTTGGTGGTTTCAACCTATTTGAAGAATATGAGTCAATTTGGTTCATTTATTCATTTCCCCAATCTTCGTGAACAAAAAAAACTATGCCCAATTTTCGAGGTGAACATTCCAAAAAACATATGCCCGAAACCACCCACCGAAATGCTAAGGATCCGGGCCACCAAGAAAGTTGTGCCTTCATGTAAAATCACACCCAACCACAATGGCATACCAGCGACCAAGGTCATACTACTCCTCAGAGTGACGACTTGGTGAGTTGGATGTGGTAAGGGATGAAAATATACCAAAACGTGGGGAGGACACGCGTTGGTAAACCACATTTTGAAAAACATGATGTGTTTTCTTTCACATCTCTTTGGAAATCTTAAAATCTTATAGCATTCAATTCCGATGCAATGCTGAATACTCTTTATTGTTTGCAAAAAAACACTTGGAATGGTCATGCACATGCTTTTCCAGGCATTTGTGGCTAAAGATCGGAAAATTGGATTGGACGTCATCCCCCACAAAAAGGAGTTTAGAACTCACAGACTTGGTAGTAGTTGGACATCTGCACAAATCCGCTTACCAATTTTGTCTGCACTCGTTGTTTGATTTTTTTCGAACTGGTGAAGCCCCTTTGACAAAGTATCATTGATTCTTGCCTTACTTGTGTGCACAGCATGCCATGAGTACAATAACTAAGACAGGGCCCGCAACAAACCGGTGATGTCATGGGACAGTGAGGGACCCTTTATATCCACATCCGGAAAACCCACTGAGAACTGAGATCGCAACCCACCAATGATAGAGCCCAAAGCTAAACCTCGCAAAAGTTTTCAATGGAGAACTATGTGGGTGTTTCCTAAACTAGGGGTGTTTCCCCCAAAATGGGTGATTTATAATGGAAAACCCTATTAAAATGGATGATTTGGGGGTACCACTATTTTCGGAAACACCCAGATTTTGAAACGATGGGTTTTTACATGTTTACAGTATACATCACCTGAGCCACGAAAAACCCGGAGTCCCTTACTTTCCAGGAGTCATCCTGGTTGTTTAATAGGGACCTTCATAATGGTTGATTATAATCCCCATATATAAGTGGGTAGTATAATTCTCTATTAAAAAATCAACCAACCAGGGTTATTTTCATTGCTCACCTGTGGTTGTTAGCCGGATTGGACAAACATCAACAATCAGCGGTAGTAAGACTATTTCACTAAGCTGAAACTCTCATCTGATCCTGTGACGACTGTCATGAATTGTGCTAAAGACTCATTCATCATCTACTTGGTGGTTTCAACCCCTTTGAAAAATATTAGTCAAAATGGGAATCTTCCCCAAATAGGGGTGAAAAT